>PVHX01009240.1:0-77695 GCA_004024805.1 Geosciurus inauris | reverse complement strand
TTTTTATTTACTCCAGAGTCCTTGGGTTCTTTATTTCTAAACAAAGAAACTATAGAACTAAATAATACAATCAATAATTTAGACTATTCTATATATAGAATATTTCACCATCAATGAGCTTCAGCAACACACTGATCCTTCTCTAAAATCAATTATATCTTATGACATAAAACAACTCTTAGTAAATCCAAAAAAAAAAGGTAGTGAAAATGTCCAGCCTTCTATCAAAGTATAATTGAATGAAATTAGAAATCAACACTAGGGTGAAAATAGAAGCTACTCCAGAGTCCTCAGGTTCATCGGCACTAGGGCAAAATCTATAGCATCCCTTCTTTGAAGAGACTCCCAGAATTCATATTATGAAAAATTGAGTATTAGTAGTGATTCACATGGCCAGAACATTCCTTGAAGAAGAAGAAAGTTGAGTTATTCTAAATTTCAAATCATCACAGCAATAATTTATTCTTTCAACACATTGAGTTATAGTTATCAAAGTGCAATAGTGACATTCTTTGTGTCATGTTCTGAAAAGTGTTGACAATGCCTAGAAATATTCTACCAGACATTAACAGTACACAAGCTATTTTACAAATATATATTAAGTAGGTATATATTTGTGAAACATCACACCATTCCTTCATTAGCAAGATGTTTGGAGATGAAAATGTGAAATTCTATTGAAATATCTGACATATATTTGTCAGTATGCCACATAAAAGAAGGAAAGTCAGTCTATTACAACAAGGAAAGTATAAAAAGGAAATATATACAGGTACTCTTAAAATATTTACATATTTATTATAATCACAGGTATTATTTTGCATTTTGTAATTTTCCTTTAACAACATAACAGGGGCTTTTCTTACGCTACAATACCTTTTAATCAAACATTATTTTAACTGCTGCATAGTTGGATTGATAAGTTATAATTTATATTTTCTGACTACTTCTCTAATTTTTTCCAATGTAGTGTTTTTTTTTCAATTTACTATTTCACAGTGTAATGAAAATATTTGAATATCAAAATTGTTAGGTACTCCCAGGTTACTTTTTCAGGATTGGCCTTAAGAGATGCATGAATATTCTTGATACATATTACCAAATGGGAAGGTTCTATTTGGATCAGTACATGACAAGATGATTAATCATTAAATATCAAGCATTTAGGTAATTTGCTTAATCATTCTGACCAGTTTTCTTTTAAATAAAAACATTCAATATATACAATAAAATCTACATTTGTCTTATCTAATTTGCTTTTTAGTTTTTATCAGATGTTTGAAATGGGTATCTAACCGCAGACTCAGAATCATGCTTTAAGTGAAATAATAATTTGACCACATGGAGTTCATATAAGCGCAAATTCAAGTTAAACACAGTCTTAGCTATACCTGTCTTATGTTATGCAATGTTTATATGTAATTTATTTATTTAGATTTCTGGTTTTTGCAAGACCATTTCTCAAACCCACTTGACATCTTTGAGCAAACTTAAAATCTTTGAGCCGGGTGCAGTGGCGCACACCTTTAATCCCAGCACTTTGGGAGGCTGAGACAGGATAATCACGAGTTCAAAGCCAGCCTCAGCAACGGTGAGGCACCAAAGCCACTCAATGAGATAATGTCTCTACATAAAAACAAAATAGGGCTGGGGATGTGACTCAGTGGTCAAGTACACCTGAATTCAATTCCTGGTAGCAAAAAAAAAAAAAAAAAAAATTTGACCCCTGCTGGGACTCATTAGAATACATAACTCTAAACTTTCTTCCAGAGATAAGATTCTGTAACATGAAGAAAAGTACAAAATAAGCTCACCATGAGGGGGCGGGGGGAATGATTCTACACAACTGTAAAATGTCAAAGAAAATCCCAAATGTAAGATAAATTCATAGGACCTGACTCTTTTTATATTGGCCTAACTGACAGTCTTTCATTTTTCTAGGGAGACTAAGGCAATGATATATACCATAAAGGATCCCTTGCAACAAGAAATCATCAACAAACTGGAATGAGTAAACATTGATAAATCATAAGTAGAATTCTATTCTAAAGGAACCAGCTTATGAATTTGATTTTAAGGCTAGTGTTTATAAACATTCATTTCATTATGAAAGGTTGTAATTTACTTTTCCCCTAGGAAACAAACTCTGTTTGTTTTGGATTATATTTGCATTTCTTTTTTAATAGTCTCATTCCATTTCTGACATGTAAAAATATTTATGCTGCCAGGAGGTCTGGTATTTTTGTACTTTTAGCTAAAGAAGGGCTATGAAATCATATCTTATTAATGTTTACATCCAGGAATGTAGGAACTCATGCAATGTCCCTGAATCAATTATGGTGATCAGATGGTGAAACTAATTGAACTTTCATGTTGACTTTGGCTTTTCTCCAAAAAGTTCTGATTGTGTGAAGGAGTTGATACACTTAATTTTTTTCTTGGATTTTAGTTTTCATAGGATTCTAAAATTAGAATCTGCAAAATTGACATTTTAATCATAAGCTTTTCTTTGTGTTAGTAAACATCCCACACAATGTGGGCTTCTCTTCTGAGATTCTTCTTCTGCATCCCCATTTCTTCTGTCCCTATTCCAACATGATCATCCTTTCTCTCTTCTCTTGGGGTCTGTTAATTACAAATTCATCATCCCAAGTTTCCATCTCCCCTCCCCAAAGTCTCCTCCACATCTGTATTGTTCAGCTATTGTCACAATAAGACTCTAAAACAAATCACCCCCGGGACACAGTGGCTGAAACTACAATCATTTATGTTCACTGATCACCTGAGGCAATTCACATCTCTTTCTCCATGAAACCTTTTCTCTTTGGTCCCCGCACCTTGACACCTACCAGCTCTCTCCAAATGCTCTCCTGTAGCCTGTGGATACTTTTTCATAGCATACATTTACTCAAAAATATTTGATTAATGATTACTGGAATAGGAATTTGGGCCAACAGAAGATTGTCTTTCACTTTTATCATGGTGAAACTGTTCGAAAACTGCTTCAGGAACCAAGGACAGAAAGTCAAATACTCTGTTAATTTTTAATATATTTTATTTACTATTTTTTTAAATATTTTGTTTTGTTGTAGATGAACACAATATATTTATTTTATGTGGTGCTGAGGATCAAACCCAGTGCCTCACGTATGCGAGGCAAGAGCTCAACCGCTGAGCCATAGCCTCAGCCCCTATTTACTATTTTTTCTGTCTATTTCCTGCCATTACACCAAAAATTCCTTGAGATTAATGATTACCTTTGTATCTGCAAGACTTACAGAGTGCTTGCTATACATTTTGTGACAAGTGATGGGATAAATTATTAGGTGAATGAATAAGTTAATCTTCTTTGGGGTATTGAATGGTTTTTGCAGTCATGTCCCTTTGGGTGTTATGTCAATTATTTGCATACGCAATGACATTCTTGTGTATTTGGCACTGCAATGAATCACTTTTTAACCCTTTTTATGAGAAAATGATTTTAAATAATAATCATGCCAGAAAAAAAGTAAAATTAATTAGAAAAATACATACTATAGGATATAAAATAAAGATTTGCACTTGGCTAAGGTGGTATGCCTCACAGTTTATAGGTCACACTGGTGTAAGTTTTAACCTAAATATAAAAGCCAAATTAGTTTTACAGAGTTTCTAGAATTCTCTGTAGACACTGCACTTGTCACCTCCTGGAGGCGAGGTCCCTCCGCCCCTGCGCTTCTGCTTTGCCACTGTGCTAATGCAGACATGAAAATAGACATATGAAATCCAGGCACATACACGTATGTTCTGCTAGAGTCAAAGCATGAAGAAAGACGAGGGCCTTCTAGAATAGTGAAGTACAGCTACCCTCTGAAAGCTGGCCATAAACCCCACAAAGCAGAATAAATTGTCCTCGCAGTGAGGTCGGACCTTCCAAATGAACTGTGATGCCCTTCTGGTGTTGTGGGGCAGACCGTTCAGAAAACACACCAAGACGTGGTGATGTCCAAATTGGAGAGTCTTCATTAGCTGGCCAGTACCATTGAGGTATTTGCCGGCTGGCAACTGTTCCCTACAAGACCCAGCAGGGAACAGCAGCAAGCCTGAGTGTTTCAGTCTATTTAAAGGCAAAAACCACCTTCTGGTTGGCACAGCCGCAAGCAAGCATGGGTCCGGAAGCTGAATTGAGCCATTAGAGAAACTGTGTAGGAGACAACGCATACATTCTGCACACAATTGGTGCTTTCCATACTCATTTGTACCTGCCACACTCGGTACTTTCCATGATCATTTATGATTGACAGAGTTCTGGGTTCAGCACATTGTTATAAGGAATTGAAATGGATGCCTTAGCTAAGATGGTGTCACTCATGCTAACCTAGTCCATAACACTGGGCATAACCGTGCTCTCTCACGGAGAGGCAAGGGGCATCCTCCAGTCTTGCAAGTGACTCGGGATTGCATTGAACTTTCCTTTTTAATTTTTAAATATTAAATCCACAAATAAATATGATATATGTATGTTATAAAATGCAATGACTTGACATAAGTATATACCGTGAAATGATTGTCACAATCAAGTTATTTAACATCTAACCACCTGTGCTGTACTGAGTGAGGATCTTTGAGGGGACCTGGCAGAAGACAAAGCTCACACATAAGAAGTGTTTCTTGTGCTTTCACATCTCTCAGATTGCTTTATAAAACTGCCATATGAGTAGGAAGAATGGACTTACTTATTATCCCCACTGGAAGGATTCACTTGTTTTTGGATCTGTAGTTGGACTTGCACACGGAAGGGAGTGCACTGATAAACGAGCCATGTTGTTTGCCACTTCTTGATTTGCTTATTCATTCTGAAGACATTGAGGAAAAGCATGTGCATTTTCTTAAACTCAATTTCTGGGATTACATGCTCACAACATAGATCATTTCCATGATCACAAAACATATAAGGAATTCTTTCCACCAGCAAGCAGCTGATCCCATGTGCAGCGGCTGTTAACTAGGGTCCTCTAAGCCACTCCAACTTGACACCATCTACCTGCAGACAGCAGCAGATCCCACAGGCTGAGAGCTCAGTCCCAAGACTGGCCACACTTCAGATACTGGTGACATGTCTAGGGCTTTGGAACTTCACACTGGCTATGAATCAGGCTCCCATGACTCTGTCTTTGGGCTTGTCTTTCTAATTTGTTGAAGCAGCTCAAAGAACTCAGAGAATCACAATATTATATTGCTGGCTTATTAAGAAGGATATTTGAAAAGATACAAAGAAGCAGTCGAATTGATATACTCATAAGGCAAGATCCAGTAAAGTCCCTGGTACAGGAGCTTCCCTCTCCCTAGAGTTGGTGTGCACCAACCTCCCAGCACCTGCCTGAGTTCTTGTTTTACCTCCCTGTAAGCCGTGGTTGTCTAGAAGCTCTCTCACCCCTGGCCTTTCGGATTTTTCATGGAGACTTCATTGTGTATACATGATTGAAACGTGGAAAGCCATGAGGAAATCCGAGGGATCAGATACTGTTAGGGGCTGATTTGACAATTAAGTCAGGCTGACCCTATTTTGCTCAGACATTTCACCTGACAGAACTGGCCCCCCTTTCCTCATGAGCCCACTCACATAGAAGCTGCTGTCTCCACCCTCACCTACTTGCACCCTGACCACAATGTCTTTAAACTCTGGAACTAATGCAAGCCTGCTTCCTGAGTATGTACAAAAAGGTGCCAATTCTGAGAACTTGGGACACTTTATGAAATGTGTCTTATGATTGTACTTGCCTCTCCCGCCCCCCTCCTTTGTGGTCTTTCTGTTTTTAAGTGGCCTTCTCACCCATGTGTCTTGGGCTGCAGGACTGTCTGCTTTCTGCTCCTTTGGCCCTGGCAAGAATGAATCATTTGTCTTTACTTCACAAAGACCCAGAGTTTTATTTGGGATTTTGGAATAGCTCCTTAACAATACCATTAAACTGAAAGAGAGAACCCAGCAAGACCTGTCTGCTTGGTGTTGTCTGAGCCTTTCCGTGCAGAATTCCTTCATCTTGGAATGGGGAAAGGCCCTTCTGAAGGGGGTGGGGTGGTCTTATGATCAGCCGTCAGACAGGGTGGGAGAATTTCTCTATGCCTAACTCAAAGGCAGAAAGGCAGAGAAAGGTTAAAGTACGTTTTCAGTTTCTATGAAACACTTCGGGAAAGGGTAATTCTATCTCCATGACCTACCTGTGAGGAGAAAAGCAAGCTAGTGAAAAAAGGGCAGGAAAGGTGAGGGACAGTTTGGTTTTCTGAGGCCTAACTTGCCCCAACATTATAACAGAAGACGGTCTTTTACCTTTATCACTGTGCAGCTGTTCCAAAACCGCTTCTGAAACTAAGCATGGAAGGCCAATACTCCAATCTTGTTTTTCTAGTCATTTAGGAAATAACAAGAGCCTATGAGAGTTATTACTATGATCCAGGAACTGTGGACGAAACCACAAGTGTACACACACACACACTGTGATGGTTAAGCTTGAATCTATCTATCTTTCTTTTTATCTGTCTATCTATCCATCTATCTGTCTGTCTATGGTGATGGCTAATCTGGATTGTCAGCATGATCAGATTGGGAGATGCTTGCGATTAAGAAACTTCTGGGTGTGTTGATGAGGGAGTTTCCAAAGATGATTACCATGTGGGGAAGCAAACTGAGGGAGGATACCCATCTCAAGTGTGGGCAGCACTGTCCAGTAGTCTGCTGGCCCAGATGGAAGGAAAGGCAGAAGGAGGAAGATACTAGCTGACCCAAGCTCTATTCTTCTTGAGCAGGTGGCCTCAGGACATTCCACTCCTGTTCCTTCATTCTTCCAAGATAAACTCTGAGCAGTGACCTCCAGGGAGGATCTAAGCCTGGGACTACATCCTTGGTCACTCTTTTCTGAGGCTCTAGCTTATTTGAGCAGATTCTGGTTCTTCCTGCTCTCTATTGTGCAGCCACTGTGGAACTTCCAGCTTCTGAACATGAAAACCAATTTGATAAATCTCCTTTTATGATCACATACATACATATCTGGTTGTTTCTGTTCTTCAGAAAACCCTAATAAATATATATGAACATATATACCTGTACATATGTATGTATGTATTTGTACATGTGTGGTGTGTATTAATGGTGTGCATGTACATACCTATATATATCATAATGTGTCTATACTTATGCAATATGTTTCTGTGAGGCACTACTCTCAGCCCTTAAGAAAGAGTGATGAAATATGATAGAATTTCTGTCAGCAAGAGCACAGTGGTAGAGAGAGACTTGTTCAACATCACTTTCCTTCACCTGGCAAGTTCTCTATAAAATGCCACTTCTAACTTCAATGCAGGGCTCTCTGCCTGTTTGTTGAAAGGGAACTCACCCAGTGGAAAAGAGTGAGAAGAGATGTCTGAATCAAGAATGCGTGCCACGTGGCGGCTGGGTGACGCATGGATATGCATGGGATCTGCACTGGAGATGATGGATGAGCCAAAGCAGAAGTGAGAAGGAGAAGCAGCATTTGAACATCAGGAAGAAGAGAGAGGCCAGGTTTTCTTCAGCACAAATCATGCACCGAGTCTATAGTGCAGGTCATGGGAGAAGGGCAAGTTGAACCTAAAGTACTAATGCAGGAACTTACGTGATACCAAGACTTGCAGATTTTACTCTAAGGCTGCTGGAAAGGAACCAGTGATTTTTGGTCAGAAATGGTATGAGGAGATTTTTGTGTTTTCCTAGCTAGATGCATCTGTGCATGTAAATCACTTGGTTTACAAATGAGAAAACACTGACAAGATGGGGCACAAATCAATCATTCGGAGCCTGCTTATCTCTGGGTTTGCAGGCAGAAAAAAGGCATGTGTCTGATTGCCCTTCCCAAGGCTCTACCTGTCTTTGCCATCTCTGTTGCTATAAATTTGTAAGTTTCAAAATCATTCATTCATGTCAAAATTTTCTGTGTAGAAATGGGTAAGGTCTGGCTGTTTATTAGAACAATTTGAAAGAGGGTTTAACATCAAATTTATCTGAGCAATGCCTTGGTCACTTTAATTTTTTTTCTCATGAACAGTTGATGATCATACCTGTGTAAATAGATTGTTAAAATAACATTTTGTGTGTGTGTGTGTGAGAGGGAACAGCTTAACTTTAAGATCATTGTCAGACTAGCCAGTCCTGTGGAAATCTTATCAGTAGATCCCAGACATTGCCCTTTTTCACAAAAATATATAAATTAACAGATGAGTTGTGATTTCCCTTTTTCCATATGCTAGAAATAAGCTCTGCATTCTTCACATGTTACTGTCAAGTGAAAGACGTGGAAACAGCCCTCTGCTAGCTCTCACCAATTTCCCTGGGTCCTACAGTCCCTTGTTACGTGATTTCTTTTTTCCTTTGGTAGGCTCAGCAGAGCCTGGTCAGATCAACTTGTCTCTGAGCTTGTGGCAAGAAGATGTCCTGGTGTGGAATCATGAGTTGAGCCACATCGTCTTCATGGAGGGCTGGTGTCACCTCCTAACAGGAACTAGTGGGCCATTTGGCTGGCCAAGAGGATTCAGAGGGACCTGAGTCATCAAGGTCATCCAGCTTTTCAAGTTTATCCATCCAAGATGTCCTCATTTAAAGTCTCAGTCCACCCCTCAACCACAAGCAAGGGTCATGAACACTTGCTATGACAGTGAATTCAACTTTCTGTAGAGTTCTTCTAGTCGGGGAATGAAGGCCTGGGTCGCAGCCTCAGCTTTTCCCTCTCTCTGACATCAGCTCTCTCTGTATATTACAGTAAGGAGTTCCTATGACTTCCACACTTGGCCTTCAATTATTGAATAAATATCTTAGCTTTACCTTTTCTTTTTGAAGTGCATTAAATGGAACTCATTGATGACATGCAGCTGTCACTCTCCTTACAATGAATACTTCCCTTCATGTCTCAAATGCCTGAGATACCACTCTGGTCAGTGCATTTCTTTCCACCTATGTCCTGGTGAAGTTCAGCACTGAGGAAAACTTACGATGCACCCTTACGTAGGGGATACCTAGTGCTATTTCAATCAGCAATTAGAGAATCCTTATTGTCTTGGCTGATGGGTGATCTATCTTCAAAATACCACTTTAAAGTCTGCTTCCTTGGATGCATTCTAGAATCACACTACTTTATGTTGGGTTTCCCGGGGAAAAGACACGGGTTGAAATTTATGTAATGGAAGTTTGTTGATTGTGAAAAAATCAAAGAAGTGGGATTGATAACAGAGAGAGATTGCACTGGATACATTGAAAGCATTATCCACAGATGATTTTAGGGGCATAAATGATTTTAGGGGCATAAACTTTTGAAGTTGTTCATTTATACTCCACCCCCTCCTTCGTCATGGACCAATCAATGGATGGAGTCAAGGAGCTTGCTCTTGGATGAGATGGTATTTTAGGGAGATGGAAATTCCCAGACAGGGTTTCAGTTGAGAGCAGAAAGCCAGTCAACACACCCATCAGCAGAAGAATGAATGAGTGAAACAGCTTTGAAATGGAGATTTAAGTGGTTTACCATGACACTCTACAGCTTAACTAATTTTTTAACAACTCAACACATGCTGATAAACCTTTCAGTAAAGGAGGACGGAAACTATGTCATTGAAAATCTGGTAACAAGTACTATGTTGTCATTTTTTAAAGATAAATTAGTGTTTCCTTTTTGAGGGTTTCTGAAAGAGAATATTCAGTCTGAAATTAGAAGAATTAATTCTTGAAGGTAGATATATACACACACCCACACACATCCCCATGTGTGGATGTGGATGTGTGGTTGTGTGTAATTCCCATCTTCCATTCAATTGATCCAGTTGTCTTTCCTAGAGAACCATTTTTCCCAGTTGCAGCACTCAGTAAGTGAATGTTCTGTCATCATTTAGCTGTTTGCCAAGCTATTTGTTTCATCAACAATTATCTTTCAATAATGTAAACTCATCCTTTTAAAAGTCCACTGCTTTTTCAAAGTCTTCAAGAATGTTATTGGCCTTCTGCATGCGATAAGTGGCACCATAAAATTATTAGCATTCTCAAGATCAGTGGAATTCTGTGCTTTCTACATCTGTTTTTTCGGTCTGTCTTTAATTAGCATGGGGACATTTTATTGGATTGCCTTCACATAAAATAAAGCAATCTGGTCTCATGTTCTTCTCAAGCACAGATCCAGACCAGCTTTATGTTTTCCTCAGCCCATCCGACTCTTGGCTTCTTCCTGTCTCTGGGTCTCTGGTCTCATTTTTGCCCGGCTCTTATGGAACCTAGATAGTCTCAGCACAGAAGTTTCTTTCCTTATTCTCAGATCATTTACTTTAGAAAATCTGTAATTATAAATTATCTCTGTCTCTCTGAGATACACATTGTTTTAAGAGCCTCCTGCTAATTTTAGAGCTGAGGCCTACCCACCTGGAAGGCTCTGGGAGCATCCCTTTGGGCGCTGATCATCAGGGCAGCTGGAGAGCTTGTTCCAGTCTCCGTGGGAGGGAGATATGAGTCTTTGGTGGAGCTTTCTTTCAAGTTGTGAAACAGCCTCCTGCGAGGAAGATTGGGAAAATTTTCTTTTCCTGTGAGGAGTACCAGACAGCAGGCCCATGGGGCCTACCTATGCAGGTTTCCTCCAGTCCAGCTCTTAAAATCCTCCTGGACCTTTATTCCAGGGGACTGAGCTCACACAGAACTCTGGTCTCTCTCCCCTGTTGCTATAGGCCTTAAATAGAATGTCATTTTCTTTACCTGTTTTATTTTGTCCAGTGCAATGCTTTCCTGCAGAATGTATAAAAGTTCTAAGGTGTTTCCATTCTTTTCTATGGCTTCTCTATATTTTTCTATTTTGTAAAATTCAAATTAATTAAATAAGCTTTGAGTGATTAATTTAATTCAGTTGTATTCATTTCCTTTTTGAATGGGTACCAATATTAATAATTGTTGATCTAATGGATTCAAACTCATTCATGGATTTTAACACAATTTTAATGAACATTATGTTAGTAATCTTCTAATTTAATTTACTAATCATTTTATTCATCACGTCATTCCTGCAGAATTGTAACATTTACACAGGGCTATAAGTTGATTATTTTTATTCCTTTATTTATAAAATTTCTACCCAGATAGTTATCTGAAAAGAAAGCCTGGAATAAATATAACCATCAATTGCCTACAAGAAAGAATAGCATTAATGGATAAAACTCTGGTTTATTAAGGGTTGATTGAACTAGAAATAAAAATGATTCAAATCATGGAATTTTAATCTTGAAACAACATGGGAAATCTAATGAAAGACTCTTATTTAATTTTACCTGGAGAAACGTTGAAATTGAAACCATATGAATATGCTTATTCCAATATTCATCCATTAATGATGTTGATAGGAACAAAACTCTGATTCTGGAGCTTGTGATCCTAGTACCATACGATTTCCTCAGATTTACTGTCCTCTGCAAACACAACCAATGAAGCAACTAACAGCACGCTGAAAACTACATGCCTCCTGAATCCTGCAAACAAGGACCAAATTTGGACGAATAGGATCAACAAGCACAATGTGATTGTCAGCACTGCTCATTCTCCGTAAGGTTCAAGGTCATTCCCAGAGCACCCTCAATAAACAAGAGGATTGATCTGTGCATGGAGACATTGCTTTTCTTAGAGATATCTGGAAGCTCCTCATCTTTTTTTTTTTTTAATCTCTTTAATGTTCCCTTTTGTCAGTTCTTGACCCTATATTGAAATAGTTGCTTGTTTCTCTTTTTCTTTTTCCTCAAAAGCCACTATTAGGCACTCGTTAGATGCAAAGCCAGCATGCTACGGGGTGCTGCATGCAGAAAGAGTGAATCAGAGAGAAACAGACCTTCCTCAGACTGGACCATTCCATGGAGAGAGAAGGATGCATGCAGAGGTTCTGTAATCCAGCAGGCATGATTCTAATAAGGTGTATTCAAGAAGAGCACACAGCAAGTCCAGCTTTTGTAACTTAGAGCGGGGTGCTGACTTAGTGAGCAGTGAAGGAAATACTGTAAAGCAACGGTATCTTGATTGAGAGTAGGACTGAGGAAGAGTGAAGGAGCAGCCTGCAAATGACAGGAGTTCCAAGGTCCTTGAGAGGAAAAGATCACCCCTGAGGCTCCAGAGGGAGGCGGCCATTGACACCAGAGCTCACCAGAGGAGCAGATGGGGCGTGCTGAGTGAGAGGGACCCAAGGGAGGGAACAGAGTATGGAGCTTTTGGACTAAGTGAAATGCTCTGGATTTGATTTAAGAGCAGTTAAAATTTTCAATCCAGATAATATGTGAAGTTCTTGGCTGTAGAAGGCATGATCCTATTTTTCTTCTTTTAGTTTTTTTAAGTACCATTTTTTCCCTCAAACATGTTATAAATTAGAAGCTGGAAAAAAACAAATTGAATAATGCATTGGTCAGAGAGAAATTTTAATACTCTAGGTAAAATATGATCTGGTTCTAAAATAGGCAAAATGTTACATTATAGAAAACAAAAAAAATTACCTCTTAAAAAAATTCTTACTGAGTGGTGTTTTTAAGCCTAAAGTCATTTTGCTACATACCTTTATAGTCTTCACATTCTCCTAAGCTTATTGTACTTATTTTACTTGTTCAATATACTAAGTATTTTGTAGTGTGACTAAATAAACACCACAATTATCATTTTGATAGCTCTGTAATTTCAGAATTTTATCTTTGTAGCTACATGTGTTTGCTGCTCATTGAACATTTCTATTTTAGATAGCCTTTAAAAACAACTATATTCAAAACCAAACTATTGATTCTTTCCCTCATTGCAAACCTGCTTTCCATAAAACTTTTCTCCACCCGAGAAAATGTCAATTCTATGCTAACCATTGCTCAGACTAAATCTAGACTCGAATAATTTCTCACCGTCACTACTGCTCCTACCTATATCTCTTGTCTGACTGGTTTATTGCAATATCCTTCTTAATAGTCTTTCTTTGAATGCAGATGAACAAATAGAACAATCACTTACAAAAGGCAGCCACATATCATTCTTCTCCTTTCTCTCTTCTTATTCACATTTCTTTTCATCAGAGGTTAACCAACTTGTTCATCATGCATATAGTTAGTATCAGGGTAAGACTGAAAAGAATCCTCTTTCTTGTTTCTGCTTTTGTATCTTAGGGCTTTATCATTTTCCCAAGTTTTCAAAAAAGGATACTTCATAGAGCTACCTAGACATAACGATATTAAATGTGCCATAGCCTAATACTTATTTTTCAACCTAGTGAAATTCAAGATGGTGGAGAGTTATTATCTCTCTCTGTAATGTTTCTTTCTCAGCTGGCTGCACTATTCAGTTGGAGTAGATGGCTGATTAGAACTTTGCCATTTATTATAACTTTATGTGATTCACAGTAATTCTCAACTGCATGTGATCCATTGTACCTTGAAATTATAGATCAACAGAGTCCAAAATAATGTGGCATGTGAATTAAAGGGATGTGTTCAAATTTTACAAAATTTTCCTAGACTTCAAAAGGAATTTTGTTTTTTTGCTTCCAAATAATTAGTCCTGTTTAGGAGCTGAAAGTATGTAATTGTAGAGAATTTAACTTTTCTCATAGTTTTGACAGCAAGGGAGAGATAATTTATGATATTCTGTGTCGTAATTCTATTAATTTCAAGTACCATAGTCTCTTAACTCTTGAATTGAATAGTGACATGTCTAAATGATTCAAGGTAAATATTTTTATGGGAAAATAGATGAAAGTAAATAATATATCTCCAGACTAATGATCAGAGGTTGAGAACACAGATTTTTAACTCTGGGAGTTCTTAGTTTTCAAGGTTAACCCTTAGTAAAATTTCTTAAACCTAAATCACATTGTTTTTACGCAAAGATTATAGCCTATAATATAGGATATGAAAGAAATAGACACCATAAGTAAATTGAAATGTATATTGTCTTGGAAAAAGTGATTGCTCACCCTATGAAAATTATTATATTTTGGCCTTTGGACTGTAAGTAGAACTGAAAGTTTCCAAAGACAATATTGAAAGCTATTTTTCTATTTATCAAAACATTATAATGAATATAGTAGTGGGTTTTCCTTTTATCTATGCATTTAATTTCTGGCTACATTCTTTACTTCAGTCCTTGCTGTTTATTTTACTCAGAAGCCTTATTCAGAGGTGGAGCCCAGCACCAACCAAATGCCTGTTACGTGGCAGGTGAACAAGAAATGTTTCTATGTAGAAAGACTTGACATGTACGCTCTGCACTCCTGTTTACAGCTTTTTCTTCCTGCCACTCCCCTGGGGCTCACCTGCACCCTGCGTGACGTGCACAGCACTCTGGTCCATTCTCCCTGGCATCCTTGCTTGCATTCTGCACTCTTGGTCACCCCCCTCTCCACCTCCCACCCCACCCTCCGTCTCAATGGTGAACTGTGGTGACATGCATGATGGTTGATTTGCCTGGGCTCAAACCAGCAAGTCTTCAAATGAAGGCCTTACCAAGTTCAAGTACGGAAAGTCAAGTGATCACTCAGTATGGCAGTTTCCTCTTCCACAAATGAGAAGGATTATTCTGTTCTTATTGTGGGTATGCTGTGAGAAGTAAATGCATGTAAATTATTTTCTGTTCATAGTAATTTATATAAAAGAAGCAGTGAATAAATTATAGTTCCTTTGCTATTTAATTTCACCACTGTAATATTTTACCACCTGAATCTTAATTTCTCTTAAAAATCCAATCTCATTAGCAATTCACCCTTTCTTCTTTCAGGAATATGTTGACTTATTACTCCTCATTTGCTGTTGTAGTGGGCACTGTGCTTACAGACATTAATGGTTCTCGATTCCTCCCACTCCATAATGTTTAGGCATGGGCAAATGAATTGAAAAGAAATAGACAAATCATGTCATAACCACTTTTTTCAAAAACAACAACAAAGATCGAATGAATTCAGAAAACTTAAATGAAAAACTCATGAAGTAATTGCAAAATTAATATACTAGAATTTTACATAGGTGTGGAATTATATTTGTCATGCTTTTAAATTAGTAGATTCCAATTTTTTCCTCATTTTTCACTTTTTCTCACTTCTCATTTATCATCAGAAATAAATTATCAAATCTATTCTTTATGATTCTTGCAGACCACTTACCTTTCCTTCCCTTCTCTCCCTTTGCCTCAAACATAAGGCATCTAACCTGAGGTTTTTGAAATATGTTCTCTGCACATGGAATCCTTCTTAAACACTTTATTTTTCACTCTTCAAAATGCAAATCAGTGGTTTATCCTTTGCAGTCAATCTTTGGAGAGTGTTTTTTTTTTTTTTTTTTTTTTTTACCTTTTCACCCACTGTTATGGTTTTGATGTGGTGTCCACACAAAGCTCATGTGTGAAACAATGCAAGAAGGTTCATAGAAGAAATGATTGGGTTATGAGAGTCTTAATCCAATCGGTGAATCAATCCCCTGATATAGATTGAGTGGTAACTAAAGGGCTAGGGTGTGGCTGGAGGAGGTGGGAATTGGGGTGTGGCTTTGGGTTATATGTTTGTATTTGTTTTATATATTCAGCCTGTCACATGACATTGTATTTTCATTTCTCTCTGCTTACTGATCATCATGTGGGCTACTTCCCTCTGCCACACTCTTCCACCATGATGTTTTGCCTTACCTCAGGACCTGGGGAATGGAGCTGGCCTTCTATGGACTGACACCTCTGAAACTGTGAGCCCTTAAGTAAGCTTGTTCTCCTCCACAGTTGTTCTGGTCAGATCTTTCAGTTGCAGCAGGGAAAAAGCTGACAAAACACCCACATAGTAACCATGTTTATTGAGAAATTATGTATCATTTTGAATAATTATTTTCATGTTTTTAGCTCAATGAGATTGTAAAATCTACCCTGGACACTTCATAGTTAAATTGTCCACTTGCCCTCATCTTTTCCCACCAATTTTCATCTCAGAGTCCAGCAAAACTGGCATCTAGTAAATCTGTATGGGGGAAAAACACAAAAGGAAGAAAACAATTCATTACAGGCAAATGAAAGAAATCGTCACTGTGTTTCCATTTTGCTCTACAAAATCCTAGTCCTCTACTGCTCCCCATGGCAATGAGAGGGCAGAAGAGAGGGCACAGAAGAACCCTCACCTCATTTCTGAGAGGACATGGCATGGAATTCACATCCTTGATGTTCATGGTGGATGCTGATTAGTGAAAGGCCCTGGACAAATTTTCCTCAAGCGTTTAGGATTTAGTGTATATTAAAAGAACCACTGTGAGAAATACTAGGATACTTATTTAAAATATACTTTACTGAGGTCTATTTTCATACTGGGGGCAAACCACAGAACAAAAAATCACAAGAGATAATATGTTCACTGTCAACATTTTTAAAAGATATATTTGAGCAATTACATGCACATATGTGTATATATCCAACTATACATGCATATGTGGATATGTAGGTCTGTGTATTTTCAAATATTTTATTTGTCATGCATATTTAGGTAAATAGATGTTAGATGTTGATGAGTAGATTGACAGATAGAAAATGTGGAAAACACAGAAGTGCACGGTCTGGGTCTGTATGATAAAGTGACAGTGTGGCTCAAACCATGAGCATGCAGAAGGTCATGCAAACTGTTCTTGCAGCTTTGACATTCAGATGATAAAGAATATCAGTAATTTCATTTTAAGCATGTACTTACAAAATATGGAAGTATTTTCATTTGTGCGAGTTCAAAATTGTATTTTGCTTCCCAATTGTATTGCATGAAGAATAAGAAAAATGTGATTTGGAAATATCGTTCTTTTAAGTTAAAAAAAAAAAAGGTAGGTGGGACTTATTAAAGATTTTTGGCAAATGTGAAATGATTTGAGAGAAGGTTGAACAAAAAGCTTTACTCCTGATTGGATGTGTTCTGGAAGCCCAGACTATTTTACACCTATGCATTTTATTAATCTTATTTCAAAGACAGGAGGAACACAGTAGTCTAGAGCTATACCTGTTTTGAAAAACAGCCTAAGTTGTTCATATTACCCATGAAAAGGGACATTTGGCTATTTTGACTTTTAGGGTGATATTGTTTTTGTATTCGTCATGAGTGATTGTAGAATGGCCTCCTTTTGCTCCACCCTTTTGCGTCACCTGGTGGTCTTATTTTACATACATACAACAGTAACAACGTCAATAAAAAAAACAAAACAAAGCCAAGCTGATCACCAGAATGGACTCCAACAAGATCTAATGTGTCAAGATCTAGGTGTCATCTCTCTGATATCAAGGTCTGCTTTTATCATTAAATTAAATTTATTTTAATATGTAAAAACATAAAATGTTACATATTAGCAGGGTGCCATGTGGTGTTTGGATACTTGTATACATGGTGCAATGTTCAGAGCAGGTTAAAAGTATTTCCTCAAGCATTTATCATTTCTTTAAACTTATTCAAGTTTAAAGAAAGTTAAATAAGTTTTGAAAACTTATTCAAGATCTTTTCTTCTAGCTCCCTGAGATATGCAGTACACCACTGTTAGCATAAGCACTCTACTGTGCAGTGGCATATTGATACCTCTCACCTGACTACACCTTAGTCCCCATGGACCCAACTCTCCCCATCCCTCCCTCTCTCCTGCTTTCCCCAGCCTCTGGTTACTACCATTCTACTTCCATCTTCTATGACTTTCTTTCCTTCTCTGGTTTTCCTTTTCAGCCTATCACACGACATCGTATTTTGCCTTGTGTACTGCCTTTTTCATTAGCTCCTGAGATACTAGAGAAAAACCTTATATTGATTCTCCTTTATATCAAGAGAAACTTATAGGGTGGACTTTCCAGACAGTAGGTAATGGGCAATTGTTGAATTAAATAAAGGTAAACTGAAAGCTGGTTCTTTGTATTGTGGACTTGCCAAAATGTAAGTCAACTGTGAGATTCAGACAGCTGTACAGTTTAGAAGGACCACAATCATCTCCATGAGATCTTGCTCACCCCTGATGCCAACGGCAGTGGCAGGGCTTACTAGAAGCATTCATGGGTTTGACAGTTAGCTATTCTCATAGAATTTGGTGAAAATTATAGTTAAGAGTTATAGTTTCTTACGGAGAAAGTACACAGACTAAAATCAGCCAAAGGAAGAAATTCATGGGGTAGAGTCAGGGAAGTATTAAAATACAGAACTGTTGGCCTCTCCCTGTTACTCTCCTGATGTTATATGCCAACCAGGGATGCTCATTTGATCCTTGACTTTACAACTTTTATTAGGTATCCATTATATAAGGATTATTGATCGATAAATTGATTTTCAAGTGGTAGATCTCAGTTTTTAGAACAGTGGATACTTTATCATTCACCTCCCCTCCCCTAACATGTTGTAGTCTTTCCAACATTTTTGGTCTTCATACTAAGGTATGGGCAGGCCTCAGTCTGAGTGATACAGTTACTATCTGCTAAGTCCAAGGCCTCTGGACAAAAATTACCTTCCAGGTGTCAAAGGAAAAGTCTAGACCTTTTTTGTGGGTCATGTTAAATTCTTTATTTTCATGCTCAATAATTACAATGAGTATTATTCTATCTGAACAGGTCCTTCCAAATCCTGAGTTATTACTAACCTAACAATATGAGGAAAGAATGGCTAATTGCAGAAAAATAACAGTTAATAGAGAAATGGATCATGGTTTGATATGAAAGGTATGCTCAGGTAAGAGCAAGAATGACAGAGTGAGATAAAGCCCACCATTATGAACAATTTGAAGATTCCTCTGGTATATCATTTTCTTTCTCACATTTTCCTCAACTTCCCTTAAGGTCAACTTTTTAGCCATTGTTTGTTTCCTTTCTTGAGTAAACTATTAAGAAAAGAATGTATCCATTATCAATAGTGTCCTTTTAAAAAGTCATGCTCTTTTGGAAACCACATGTGATCATTCCATAGCATTGAAACAGCCCAACTATGCTTAGGATTTTTCCTTTCTCCTCATCAAGCCCATTTTGCTAGATTAATATGAATTTGAAGGCCTTCTTATTTATGCATTTTGCTCTTTTCTCTGTAGATCTCCATTAGGGCATTATCAACATTGTGCAGGAAGTTCTTATTTAGCAGAACTGGATGTGAGCTTTTGCACAGATCTGTGCACAATGCCTTGTCTCTCATTGACTAATGAGGTAATGTTGTGTTTGTATGTGAGTGGGAATGCATGGAGTAGAATAAGAAAGCAGATGCTCCTGAGATCTAGAAGTCATGCAACTTCATTCATTCATTGAGCTGTTGTTGATATCTACCAATTAGATGCTGTTGGTGCTGCTATGGTTGAAATAAAAATATGTAAAGCATAATCCTTGTATTCTCAGTCCTAGATGCTAAAGTTATACATCTACAATTTGAAAGTGTAATTATTTATTTAAAACCAAATTTCTCAGTTATTTTTTGGTGGCAATATTTTAATTCCATATGATGCAATCAAGTTTTAGAAGTTATTTTTTAAATCAGTTGATTTTGGGGTTATAAAATTCAGTGGTAGAATCTCAGACTCTCTGTTATCTTTATTTTAAATGAGCACAGATTTTTTAGATGAATCACCCTTTTCCTAGTCCAAATTAGAGTCTCCTTTTTAGCACCCAAGATTGCACAGTATCATTCGCTAATGGCAGTTCCTCTTAACTCTTTTTCAATTTCACATAGAAATGCTGCTCCACTTTGGCGATTTTATTACTCTAATATGTACTTCATGTCAAATTATACCACTGCAATGAAGTTAGACAGATTCATCAAAACTTTTAAGAATACGCAAGATATAAAAATGAGTTATGAATTTAAATTTGTGATTAAATATTATCAGAGGAGCCAAATGGAATTTCCACTTAACAATTCTTGGGCAGAATTTCCAATAGACAAGTTATCTCTATGAGGCTTTATGGCGAATGAAAAGAGCAGAATAGAGAATGTGGATCTGTTTAAGTTTAAGGTCCAACAATTATCAAGTATATGAATTGGGCAAATAAATCACTAGAGCCTTAAAGTTAATTCAAGTAGGAAATAATCTCTTCTTATAGTGCTTGTAGTGCTATTTTAAGGCTCATGCTGAAACGAATGAATGTTTGTGAAATACTTTGTAAATGTTAAATATTTTGAAACTGTTTTAATTATTTCACCATGATTTTCCTTGATTTCCTGGTGATGATTTACATGAACAAAGGTGGATTTATATTTTGGGTGTGTCTAATTGTTTCATTAGGATAGAATTATCATTGCTTATAAAACTAATATATCTTGTAGATGTTCACTGAAAGAAATGATGAATAATAATGAACGTGTTCTTTGATTGATTTTGTTACTGGCACAAGAACAAGCTTTCCAGAGTGTTTGGGGGTCCGAGTTCTTAGTGTCACAAGCAAAGAACTGAGGGAGATGTGAGAGTTTGGCAGGCAAGGCAGAGGTTTATTGAAAGAAAACGCTCCAGGACAGCAGAGTGGGCCAAGCTGGAAGTAGTTCAAGGCCCTGTCTACACAGCAGAGTTTGCTTTTACTGGGCTGTGCTAGATCCTCCCTTCTCCTCTGGTGGATTTGGGGTTGATTGACACCTTAGTTGACCACTAAATCAACAGCCCATGCTTAAATTTCTTTTTCCTCCAGAAAAAAAGCACAGTGCAGGAGGGAGCTGTAATCGTAATTATATGTTAACTAGTAACAACTTAACTTTAGGTTAGTTCCTTGGGCTATTGTGTTTGCCCAAATTTGTGGATTTTTCCCTTCATGATCTTGAATTCTACTTGGGGTCATCTAGCTTCCTCCTTTTAGCCACAAGAGGGACCATTTTTTCCCTTAGAGGAAGGGGTTTCAGATGGAGTGTTCTGAGTATCATGGGTAGAGCTGAGAGTCCTCAGAGGTGGTCCTTTCCACCTGACCTATTTCCCACCTAACAATTGGATTTAATTATTCTCTATGTTACTACTGATCACAATGAAATAAATAAGAAATGGTTGTACAAAGCATTAATTTTGACCTTAATTATATGTTCTGAGGATACAAAAATTTTTGTAAGCCTTTGCATTTCAAATTCTAAAGCAAATTTCTGTGCGTTGTTCTATATGACAATAAAAGCATTAAAATGAAGAAAATTAACAAGTCAATGGTGGTCATGTTATTCCTTAAGAGTATAGCATTTTTGGTGTTAATGGCAAGATGTACAGAATCAGATACTGACCTCTTATCATAATCTCATTGTGAAAAGCACTTCTGTTGAGGGTTGGCCTTGAAAAGACCAATTATCATCAAAATATGACCGAGGTGGAGAGCATTTAAACAATGCTACACACTAGACAAGTGTTGGTCTTTGGGTAAAGAATACATTCAAAAGCCATATGGGTGGAATGAATAGTTAGAAGGGTAAAAGCAGGTCGACAGAACAGAATTTGACTATAAAAACAGGAGAAAGCAGCACTTTTCTCATATGTGGCCTTCCCTTACATGCCTGTCCTAAAACACCACTTCTATGCCAATGAACCCACACTGTGGCCAAGTTCTCTTAGGTGCTCCTCATGCAGGCCTGAGACAGCTTGCTGGATGCCTATAACATAGAGCCACTAAATTGCTGTGTAAATTTCATCACTTATTCATTTAACAAGTACTTATTGATCAATTGAACTATGCTAACGACTACGGTAAACCTACAGATAGAGGACAGTGAGGCAAGTAACCATGTGCTGGCAGTGTGGGGTAATAAGGGACTTGGGAGGTCATAGGGAGCCACAAGTCAGGAAGTCATTTTATTTGCCTTATTACTTTCATCTCCAGATTTAATTAATCAACAGTCTTTATTAGTACTGTTAATTTAAAAGTCACATAGATTTCTAGCTCCTTGTCCATTGAGCTTTCCATTATTTCCTTGAGGTTGCCGCGGAATCTCATCGAGGTCGTTACCATGCTCTACATTCCTGAATAATTTAGGACTGTCTTATAAGAAATAATATGAGAGATATCTGAATCCAATAGTACACACGTTTCATCTTGATTACTTAATGGATTCTATGAAGAAGGAATAAAAATGACTACAATAAGCTGACTATCCATTGGAGTGCTAAGTCCCAAGCTTATCCATACCCAGAACCAAAAAATGTAGCATCAATCTTTATATCCTCAAAATATTAGATACAAAATTAATATTTTCTCTCTAATGGGGCTCATCGAGGAGTAAGTGTGACAAGATCTACTGCTCTGTGCTTCACAAACTGGTCTTCTTGTCAATGAATAGTTACAGCCTCCTGCTTTATGCCCAAGGCTACATGACAATCTTAGAGCACAAAAACAAAGAATCAAGACCTCTTCCCTCTGAGAAGCTTGCTGCTCAGTGACGAAAAGAAGAAGTTACAAGGAACTAAATCACAGTGTTAATGCAAAAGAGGTAAATAAAGGTATTATGATAACAAACATCAGTAAAACCCTGGAATCATCTCTCACTAGGTACCCTGTTTTATTGGGCATCTTACATTGGTTTGCTTTAGTCTTCACAACAAAATTCTGCAAGGTAAGTGTATTTACCTCAGTTTACAAAGAAGGAAGTGAGGGCTCAGTTTAAGTAGTTGGCATAAGATCATAGATAAAAGTGGGGAATCCTGGAGGTGAAACCAATTCTATAGAGCTTCAGAAATTGATTTTTAGGGTGCCCTGCCTCTCAGGAGTTGATTCATGTGTCTTTGATTCTGCATAATATACTTTCCCACATATTATAATAGTATTTTTCAATTTTAGTGCTGCAATCATTTAATACCAACTCCTCCACTCTATGGCTTTGTAACTTTGGCCATGTCCCCAAACATTTCTATCCTTCTGCTTCCTTGTGTGTAATGGATGGGTAATAAGAGCAACCACCCGCCATGTTGCTGCAAAGCATAAGTGAGATATGTGCTATAGATCAGAGGTTGGCAAACATTTTTTGTAAAGGTCCACACAGTAAATACTGTGGGTTTTGCAGGTGACAGCTTCTCTGTAACAACTTCTCAGTTCTGCTGTTGTAGCACAAAAGCAGCCTCACAGTTTGCAAATTAATGGGTGTTACTGTGTTGAAATAGAGCTTTAGCTGAAAGAGAAAGTGATGGGCAGATTGAACCTGTGGGCCTTTTTTTGTCTTCTCCCATTATAAAGTGTACAAAAAATAAGTATTAGTAAATGTTATTATTAATATTATGAATTTTTAAGCTAGAAATGTGGTGATGCTAACTATCTTATCTGGAGTCAGCTATATAGTATATTTATTAGGGCTGAAGCTTGCTTCTGTCTTCTAAATTCATATCCAATGTTGTCTCCTCCAAATCCCTAAAAGGGTGTTGCATAGCTCCAGTGCCCTCTCTGATTCGATTGTTAAAAGAATCTTGTTGTCTTAGAATGTTTCAGGAGAAATAAGTGAACCTTTTCCATTCCAGACTACAACTGCTTACTCACTGAGACAGCACAAGATTTATAGAAGGAAAGACTCCAATAGGTTGATAATGCAAGTAGGGTCCCTTATGTTGACTCTGGACATAACTATACAGAGGAAATGTATAAAAACAAAATTGTTACCATAGTTCTGACTCCTACTTTCAATTAAATCTCAACTAATTTATCTTCCAGAATGCCATCTTCCGAGCATTCTCATCTTTCTCATTTCTTTGCCTCTCAACATAAAGAGCTTTTATACCCTAGTAGGAAATGCTTGAAACTTCCACTGATATTTTGCTACCTTATCTTCTCATGAGGTGTATTTCAAGCCCAGCTGTCAGTATGCCTGGCCCTCTCTGAGCCCCATTATGAATTATTGCTTGATATTCTTGGCCTTAATCATCATTAATGTCTCATATTTCTTATTTCATTTTACTGCTCATAAACCCTAAGGTCTTTCAAGTGCTTCATCTCCTTGACATCACTTACTCTTCCGTGATTCTTTTGTGCAGATTCCATGGAAGTCGGGCCTCCCCTGATGGGATAAATAGAGGCTGGATTTGCCTCTATTCAGATGTGGGTTCAAATCAGACTCTGCATGCTACTAGTTCTGTGACCATGGACAAGTTGAAGACTTCCCTGATCTTGAATTAGTATCCATGTCTTAGTGTTCTCTTATGGATAGGCAAGATACATGCTAAAAACCCGTGCCACACCTGCAACCTAATCTTTTCTCCCCAGATATTTCCTTAACCCTACTTTAACTAATGCCATCTTCCAGAGTGAAGGCCATTGGTACTTGTTAACTGCTAGATGAATATATTATGAGAGTTGCGCATTAATTTTATGCTTGCCGACTTTCATTTTAAAAAGTAAAAATTGTTTCCCTCTCAACCAAAAAATTATAATAATATGGTACTATAGTAGAAAAATACTCAGAGTGTTATATATTGTATTTTGTGTCCTTTAGGAGGCATTTTTAAATTCATTCTATTTTCCTCAAGCCATGCAATTTTATACGCATCATTTTATTTACAGCAAAACTAAATAAATAGATCCCCTAAATTTATCTACTCTTTTTATTTATTGTTGCACATTTTCCAAAGCAATTTCACATGTGCCTTCATAAAGATCCACCGAAATAAGCGGGGGGAGGGGATTTACCAATCTGATTCCCTCCTAAGGCAATACATGGATGGAATTATAGTGACTATACAAAGAAGCAAAGTACAGGTAGAACCTGGGAGTTCTCATTCTCAGTTCTTAAAATATGTATCCTTCTCTCTGTGGTGACTGTGGACACAGGGAAAGAAGAAGGGAAAGCAGGAGATACGCATGTCCAGAGAAGAGATGGGCTGGGTGTGACATTCACACACTGAGCTGCTTGCCTTTCCCTGGGTGACCTGTTTGAGGAAAGCCAAAGATAGGAATCTTTGGAGAAGAAACAACTAAGCAACACAGATTGACAGGCAGACATTTTTTTTTCTTTTTTCTTTTTTACTACAAAATACTCAATTATTTTATTTAGAAATAGATATCCAAATCACAAATACTTGAGAGATATTCCCTACATTAGCAAATATTTGTATGATGTAAATTATATACTAACATTGCATTGCTTTTTGAGGAGGTGTTATCCTTATTATCCCTTCTTTAGAAATAGTATAATTGAGGCATTGCAGGTTAAATGAGTTTCCCCAGATTACAGCTGGTTTGGACCCAAGATTTCTCTCTCTGGGAACCACAATCTTAACTACTCTCACATTCTGATTCTCTAATGAGGGCCTTTGTTATTCATAACTCCCAGTTCTTAGTTGCTAGATTTGACTTGTTAATTTTCTGTGTAGGCGGTGAGTCTCTGAGCTATGGTCTCCAGGGCCTCCTGGTTTCCCCTGGTTTCTGGTGAGGAAGTAGTGAACTCTCACAGAGAAAACAGGGCTGGTTGTAATTAAACTAGAATTTACCATCAGAGGGAACGTATTCTATTGTCTCTATATTCGTGTTCTGAAACTAATTAAATTGGTTGACAGTATATGCCTGAAGTCACTAAAACAGGAATGGCAGATAAGGAGGGAAGCTACTGACCTCCACTAAGCAGCCTCCCCTCCCCCAGGGGTTCTGCATGTGTGGCATTACTAAGCATCCTGCTGCTGGTACTGAGACAGAGGCAGCCATCGAAGGGGATTGGACAGGCATCCACCCTGGCTTTAAGTTCTTTCTGTTTTGGTTCCAAAAAGTTGACATGATCATATGGTTTATTTGTATGTATGCGTAACGGGAATAATAATGGAGTCTTAGAACTAATAAAAGAAAGTAGCCTTTTACTATGCCTGGCAATTATTGGGCACCTAGAAATGGTCTATATGAGTTAGGTGTGGTAGGGTACACCTGTAATACCAGCAGCTCTGGAGGTTGAGACAGGAAGATTGCAAATTCAAGGTCATCCTGGACAACTTAATGAGCTCCTGTCTCAAAATAAAGTAAAATGGGCTGGAAATGTTGCTCAGTGTTAAAGCACCCTTAGTTCAATCACCAATAATTCCCCCAGGAAAAAAGAAAAAAGAAATGATCTATGTGCATGCATACATTGAAAGTTTTCCTAGCTGGTAAGTGTGTCACTCAATTTATCTGGGTGGTAACAAAGGCAAAAATAGAAACACTGGGGTCTGATTTGCCTGGGTTTGTAGTTTGTTTGTTCCATTACCTAACTGCAGGATCTAAGGTAGCTATTCATCCACTCTTAGTTTGAAATGAAGAAATCAGCATTGCATACCACTGTCAACACCCAGTGAGAATTTTCATAAAGGTTTCATAGGTGATGATCTACCTATTTATAAACTGTCACACTAGCCCTATCATTGACTTGTGTGTTCCCCATATTTCTTTCCCAGGTACTTCTGAACATCCCCAGATGCTCTGGGATCTGTGGTGGTGGGATTACGGGTGTGCTAAAGCCCACCCAAGCACAATCCGCTTCTGCAGGAGGGTTGCAACATCCTCGCCCCCTCCCAGCCCTTGCCTGAGGAGCTGTGAAGTCTCTTCTGTCTTCCTGGGCTACTTTGTTCATTTTCTTCACACCCTTCTTATCTCTGGGTCTTTTATGGCCCCTGTCTGTGCCTCTGCTGAATCCCTGATTTAATTTATCACTTTATCTAGGGAAGATAGTCTCAAGCTGTCTATGGCAAAGAACCAGCAAATGTTTGCTTTCTAATTTGTGTGCACAACAGAGTGCTTTCCTTTGCTTCTCATGCTATAGAGGATAGAAGGCTGTCCAAGTGAGGTCAGGGCCATGTGTTCCCTGAAACAGAGGGGGACTTTGCCTGCCTCTTCCAGCTCCTGGGGACCTGCCCAGACCACATGCCCGGGTTCATGGCTGCAGTGCTCCAGTCTCTGCCTCCAGCATCGCACCTCTGCCTCCACCTGTCTGCATGGGCGCTCTCCTCTGTACACTCTGGTGTTCCGTTTTTCCTGTTCGTGTCCAGACTTCAGTCACACTGGACGAGGCCCACCCTAATGACCTCATCTTAATTTGATTCCATCTTCAAAGACTCTGTTTCTAAATAAGGACATATTTTGTGATGGGATTAGAACTTGAACAAACCTTTTTAAGGAGCATAATTTAACATGTAAGTAACAAAAAAATGTTTTTCCATTTTTTTCTGTATTATTTCCAAGGTGATAAGGCACTAAAATATCACAATAAAATGCAAATGGCATTAAAATCCTAAACGTTGTCTACATCACCACTACTCACTAACAGTGTGTGGACTGACATCTCATCCAGTCTTCAGGAAGCCTGCGCTGAGGGGCAAACTGATAGGAACGTGGGTGCTAGCTGTTGACTTCGCATCGAGCAATGAGGTTGGAAGGGGTGTGTGCTAGAGTGAGTGTTGGCCTCTGAAGAGTCCGCAGACCTGGCTCTTTCATTTCTAGATCGCTCTTCCTCTAATTTTCGTCTAGAAAACTCTTGTTAAATTTCATAGCTCAAATTAGATTTCCCTTATGTCTTATCCAGTCTCATTTAGATGTATATCCTCTGCACTCCCAGAGCAACCTGGTATCTTCTGTTCTAGCGCTTAATTATTAACCATCGTGTCCACATTTTCTTTAAAACATGAGCTAGTGGCCCATGGAGGGGACACTCAGGTCCTCAGTGTTCTCGTGGTGCCTGGCACATGGTGTATTTGTCCCCACTGATGAATGAGTTAACAACTGCCTAGCACACTGGAGAGCTTATATCACCTTTGTGCCTGATGTTGAAGCCATCAAGACAGATGCCAAAGTTAGGATATTCATTTTTACACTTCTAAAGGAAAGAAACAAGTCTTTCTACAAAACAAGAGTGACCACTGAAATCTTGTCACATTATGTTTGAGTAGAACATATTTCTGAAGATGTCATCACTAGGCCATGAAACACACATGCTCAATTACATATTATGCTAACAGCCATTTATTTCGTGTCTTTTATTCACTATTCAGTCATTCACTGTTGTGGGAAAGTAATGATTTCTAACTTTGTCCTCCAGTTTGGAAGGTATGTATTACTGAGGTATTCATTCTTGGGATACTGACTCAAGATAAACTCATCTTTGTCACAGGAAGTAAACCAAAAGCCCTACTGGCTTTCTGAATTAGTTTACAGATATGATGGCATCTTATACTGCTGAGTCTTACCACCCGGGCCGCTGGAGAATTGTCTGTAAGGATAAGGTGCCTTGAAAGCACATGCCCTTCCGTGGACATTGAGGAAACTGCATTGTACTGGAGGGAAACAGCTTGCCTGCTTTATCATTAAGCTTTCCTTTTCCTAAAACCAATTTGTCATCACTTTTTATAAAGAGATTCTTTTCAGGAAGCTGCATTCTAAATTTGTACATTACCAAAATCATTCTATTTATTCTTCTCCAGGGGCAATTATAGGCCTTTAAGAGACTGAAGAATGCACCATTAATCAGATCAGGGATTGCATGCTGCATTAGTTTCAGGTTCACTTTGATCAAGTTTTCCTTTCAAAGTCACTGGAAAGACTTAGTAAACTTCCCCCCACCCACAATCTTGTGGTTGAAAGAGGCACAGTAAAAGTTTTGCCTAGGGATAAGGGGAATTGTCTTGTGCTCATTGGTTTCATCTTAGCAGGGCATGTAACTGGCAGGTCTGAGCACCCACATTTGACTTTCAGGTCCAATCATCTCAACGGTGGACAGGGATTAGAGAAAAGGGGGCTTTGTATTGGAGGAAGGAGAGTGAAACTAAGTGAAACTATTAAGAAGCCTACTCTTTCTGAAAGTGCCTATAGTTTGGTGTTGCTTTCCATGTGTTTCTTGCTTACTACTTTTAATTTGATGTAATAATATTGTTAAAGAAAATGATTTGGGCTGGGCACAATGGCACACACCTGTAATTCCAGCCACTCGGGAGGCTGAGGCAGGAGGATCACGAGTTCAAAGCCAGCTTCAGCAAAAGTGAGGCACTAAGCAGCTCAGTGAGACCCTGTCTCTAAATATACAAAATAGGGTTGGGGATGTGGCTCAGTAATTGAATACCCCCGAGCTCAATCCTTGGTACCCTCCCCTAAAAAGAAAATGATTTGAAATTCACAGAAATTTTAGCTCAGTTTTGCATCCTAATGCCATTTGTGAATTATTTGAAATTTTTCTTTAATACATGAAAACAAGTTTTGAAACCATAAGTTAAATGATTGGTGTCTATTTTCAGAATTTTCATAAACTCTTTACTTATCTTTTTTATTTTTTTTCTCATTTATCTGCAAATCTAAAGACCAAATGCTTCTTTCTTCTAATAGTTTATATAGTGGCAGTAAAGTAGTATTCTGCTGAGTAGCAGGGGATCATTTTGCAATCCACTTAACTCTGGGTTAAGAGGATTTCAAGAAAGCAATCATGAGAAAAGGGGAGAGGATAAGTAATACAGTTCTGTTAAACCTTTCTTTCTTTCTATCTCTACTTCTAAAATGCTCCTCAGTGTCTAATCATCTCTCATTTCTAATAGCGTGACCTTTGCTTCGCTAGCCCAAGTTTCTGCCAGTTCTGACTTTCTTGTCCTTTGAACATTGCCATGTGAAAATCAACTTTTATCGCTGAAAATTCACAGCGCACATGCGCTTGTATGTGCACGTGTGGATTTTGGATTCATTCCGGCTCCCATTACCCAGTCTAATACTATTTCTCTGGGATTGTTCCCATCTGTTTTTTTTTTTGTTTGTTTGTTTGTTTGTTTTTTACTTTTTCTGTCTCTTCCGTTGGAATAGATAGAAAAGAACAATATGAGTGGAAATTTTAGACTCAGGTCCTGTGTGACCCACACAGTATACAGCAGGCGGCTTCCACAGGAGGACTTGGTCAGAAGGGCAAGAGTGGCTTAAATTCAACCTACATTTCTCTTTTCAAACCTTACACCTGGGGTTGTATGGCAGGTGTGTGTGTGTGCGTGTGTGTGTGTGTGTGTGTGTGTGTGTGTGTGTGTGAAAGAGGGAGAGAAAGAGAGTTCTAATTTGTATAAAGTAACCTATAAACTAGCACTGCCCCTCAGTGAGTTCCTTGGGTAAAGTTTTAGATGAATCAAGCTAAATTCATTCAAAGCACCTTCATTATATTTGTAAAATGTTTCAGATTCAAAGAGTCTGCACTTGTATTCTACTAATAAATATTTTTTGTGTGATGGAAAAACATTTATTTGTATTATTTATTAATAAACTGATATAATTCATGTTTTCATTCTATTTGAATTATTTTTATAATTCAGTAACAGACTATTAGAATTTGGTACACAGATACATCATCTGGAGTAAACCAACAATGCTGTGGGCTAGGCACATCTCTAGGCTATGTTCTGGTTTTTTTGAAGGTGCTCCTCTCTCTATGACCTCAAATATAAAAATTGCTTTGACTATGCTTCCAGATACATTTACTAGGAAGAGTATTGATTTGATTTGTCCTTTCTAAATATATGACAGTACTAAATTCAGTTGATTCTGTAGGAAAATGCCATTAAATATCTCCTGAAAGAGTTAAGATGTTTGGGTTTTTACATCATGCAGTTTTATACATTCACTGTGCATGTATGGAGGAGTACAGATACGATCAACTACAGAGGTGTTTTTTGTGTGTTAGTTTGAAATCTTTGTTTAGCTTAACATAAATAGTCTTCCTCCATCTTTGCCTCACACACAGCAAAATTCAAGTTCAGGTTCTCTCTCTTCTAAATTGTGTGATGTTGAGTAATTAATTTCACCAGGCCTCCGTTTCATCATTTAATTTGTGGTCTATACAAAATACCTCCCAGTTTGTGCTGAGAATTATATAAAACAATGCATATAGAAATTGCTACCCTACATCATAGTAGGCGCTTAATAAAAGGAGCTATTAACATGTAAGCTTTAATATTTTTTAATTTTTACATCTTAGTTGACAAATAGGGTGTCACTTTTAGCAAATGAAAATAGAACAAACCTAGTTCAAATTCAAATTTAAACTAGGCTTGTTTCATTTTCAGACCCAAATTTCATGAATAGGCAAAAATCAGTTTCTTCTTTTCTCTTTTCCAGCATGGCCTCACGGCACCTTCAATGTACTGTTTGGGTATTCCTGTTTCTGCATGTGTCCATATTTTCATTTGCTTTGTGCAACTCTGATAGATAAGTGTCATGACATATTTATGGTTATCCATTCTCCGGATGGAGTTTCCCTTTTTGTGCCTGCTCAAATCAGTGAATTGAGTCATGGGCTTACATTCACTCATTTTTCCTACTAAAGTGAATTATTTCCAAAAAATGGTTATGAAAATATGTTGGTTTTTGAGTACTAATATACTCTGCTAATTAAAAATTTCATAAATCTGAATTTACAAAATGCATGATATGAGTTTCAGTTTGTATCACAAAGGGATTCTTTGCATCATAAAAAATTATTTATTTAAAAGGCTATTCCATGGTTAATTAAAAATAGTTTAATTCATGAAAACTCAATGTACTTTCACTTTCCAACCTCAGAATGAAGTGAAACGCAGCTAGCTTCCTTTGCACAGAGATCATTTACATTCACATGTAGTATCTACTAAAACAAGATGCTTTTCGATTCAAGCAACACATGTCCCTAAAGATTTCCAAAACAAAGTAATATATATGTTAGGATGCATCACTAGCTGAGATAAATTATTTTTAAAAAAATTCTTTGGTTGTTAGTCAACTTTTCATCATTGTGACCAAAACATCTGACAAAAGCAAATTAAAGGAGTAAATGTTTATTTGGGACTCATGGTTTCAGATGTTCAGTGCATGGTTGGCTGACTCAACTTCTGTGAGTCTGAGATGAGGCAGAACATCATGGTGGAAATGGATAACAAAAAAAGTTGCTTAGTTCATGGCAGCCCAGAAGCAGAATGCAGGTGAGGGGGAGAGGAAGAGAGAAGGAGAGAGAGAGAGCAGGGAAGGGGCCAGGGACAAGATATGGTCCACCAAGGAATGCTCCAAGAGACTGGTTTCCTCTAGACACACCCTATATACCTACAGTCACCACCCAGTTAGTTCATTCAAACTATTAATCTATCAAATGTATTAACCCACTAATTAGGTATAGCTTTCACAATCTAATTATTTTAGCCCTGAATATTCCTGCATTTACAAGGGAGTTTTGGGGGAAATCTCATATCCAAACCATAACACTCTGCCCCTAGCCCCCAAAAGTTTGTGTTCATCTTCCAATGTCAAATTATTTAGTTCACTTCTAAGAGTCCCCATAGGCTTAAATTGCTAGCATTATCTAAAAGTTCAAGTTCAAAGTCTCTGAGATTTAATGCAAACTTTTGGCTATGAGCTCCTCAAAAAATCAAAAGCAAGTTACATATATTCAATATATAGTAGCAAAGAGTAAACATTCCCATTATAAAGGGGGGCGAAGAGAGATGTAGAAAGAAGGGATGGATTCAAAGTAAGACTGAAATCCAGATAGGCAAATGAATCCTATAGCTTCACGCCCAATACCTGGAGCACGTGGCAGCTGAGATGATCTCCCAAAGAACTGCATTGCCCCACTCCTTGGGCCTTGCTCTTTGCAACACATATGACTTCTCCCTCAGGCTGGCTTTATGCACAGCCAGCAGTTTTCTTTGGCAGTTGTTCCACATTACTTACATCTCTTAATCTGGGAGGTTTCCACTGAAGCTTCAACTTGTCACCCTCTTGGGCTAGTTGCAGGGTTCCAACCCTTGGACACTTTGCCTGGCCTCCTAGGCCTTCCTTTAAAATCTCATTGGAAACCACCTGTTACCTCGAGCATCCTGCATTCCTGCAGGACTAGCACCACATGGTTAATGCCAAGCCCAGCCACTTGCTTGAATGGTAGTCAGGCCTCCTTGGACCATGACTGGAGGAGCTTCACAGTTCCTGGGTGGATCCTGGGGAAGCAACTTACCAAGCAGTCCTGTGAAAGCTGGATGCTCCCAAGGATTCTTAAATGAGTTTTCATTTCTACACCCTTGGGTCTAAAATGGATGTGGTCCTGTGGATTCCTGAGGTGACCTCAAGGCTTCATTTCATTGCCTCCGTGCATAGCACTTAGCTTTCCTTAAGAGGTAGTAATCTCTTCAGCAATTATGCCTTCCTTGGCCCCAATTTTACAAGCACTTTTGAATAAACTGCAGGTTTTAACAATCCATACTGTCTGTTTTTTGCTCCCAATTCTTACATTAAAACTGGCTAAAAGCTGCCAGCAGCTCACATGCCACTGCCTAAATGCTGTGCTGCCTTGAAGTTTCCGCTATTGGATTACTTAATCCTCTGCATTTAAATATGGCCTCATATAGTCTCAAGATTTGGCCAAAATGCGGAAAAGATACTTGGGCAGAATGTAGCATATGTGGCCTCTAGTCCCACTGCCTGTGGAGTCCTTGTTCCCCTCTGAAATCTCATGAGTACAGACTTGACATCTCATTCCTATTGCCATTCGGGGCTTTTGATTTCCTACAAGAATCACCTATTAATATTTCTTACAGCATTCTAAGGCTTCTTCATCCTACATCTCCAAACTTTTCCAAACTCCTTCCACAAACCAGTTCCGATGACCTTTGAACCACATTGTCAGGTTAATCACAGCAGCAACACCACATCTGGATAACAATTTCTGTGTTAGTTAGCTTTTTGCTACAGTAATCAAATACCTGATAAGGACATCCTAAAAGACAAGAAGTTTCTTTTGGGCTTATGGTTTCAGAGGTTCAGTCCATGGCCAACTGACTATTGCTCTGGGCCTGAGGTAAGACAGTATATTATGCAGAAAGGCATGGTGGAGGAAAGCCACTAATCTCACAGTAGCTAGGAAGCAAAGAAAGAACCAGTCAAGTGCCTGGGAAATAATATAAATCCAAAAGGCACACCTCCAGGGACCTACTTCCTCCATCCACACCCTGCCTACAGTTACCACAGAGTTAGTTCATTCAGAGCTCTCATAAGTCAACTATTTACCTCTTAACATTCCTCCATTAACACAGAAGATTTTAGAGGACATATCACATTCAAACCATATGAGTTGGAGTAGTCTTTTAAAAAAAATCAAGAAAAAGAAAAGTTTAAGGAGGTCTATTCCTTTCTGTGACAATTCTTCACCAGTGTGTCTGACTCAGTTCTCTCTCTTTTCCCCAGGTATAGATAGCAGCTATCTTTTGAAGCCTCCAAAATTGGTAAACAACACTCTACATATAAATTTTCAAAGGCTCTTTATTGACTATGTTTCTATTTTAGTTTAAGTTTGAAAACTATTTCAATAAGTCAAATCTTACAAAATTAATTTTATATGAACTTTTATTTTTAGGTTTTATCAAATTAGTTGTTGAAAAATCATTGACTTTTCCAATTTCCTTTTACACCTATATAGAATACAAGTTTAACTATTAAAAATAAGAGTTCTACCAGAAAATTTTTTTCTAACAGTCAATATATTTAAAAATCTAATTATAAAATTAAATATTTTGTGTCATTTTTTCTCATAAAATTTATTCAACTTATCACTTGCTTTGGTGGAGAGGATTTTTAATGTATTCTTGTTTTTAAGCTTTATTTTCAATCATTGAAATTTTTAAAAAGCATAGAACTTAAATATTTGCCTCTTCAAGTCAATGTTTTCTTCATCATTTAAAACTAATCTCAACTCAGTTGGTCTCTCTTGCTTTTTCAATGTTCCTAAATAATTTTCTTGTGGTTATTTGTGTTAATTAACTCCATTATCTATATTTTTTAAGACATAGAGTAAACAAAAATAAATGTTAATGCTTTTAATTTCTGCGATTGATATAGCAAAAATAACTGGACAGCTTTAGCTAATGTCGGACTGTCACAAAACTAAAGGCAAATTCAAAGATTTCTTTCTTCCTGAAATTTCTTAATTTTCTCTGTAAGTCAAAGAATACAGTTAGAAGAATGAATTTATTTAAATATATCATTTTTAATCTAAATAATTCTGAAATTGGGTAATGAAATATTTTTGCAGGCACATGAGACTTGAATAACATTTACAACATGATGTTTGAGAAGCTGGAATTACTTTTAGATATTATACAACCCCACATCTTATAGACAAAAATATTGAGGATGTGAATATGAATGAATCAAATGTGTGGATTCCCTTTCAAAAACAGGGATACTTTTAATTTGTTAATAGGGTGAGATGATAATTGTGAGAAAGAATGTAATAAGGGAAACAAAAGTAGTCTTTGAGGAAATATGAAAACGTATTTAAAAGTCTTCAACTTTAGTCCATTTCACCAGTTCCTTGGCCTTTGACCAGTCATCTAAATATTTCACAACTTTTTCTAATAAAAATTGGTCATAAATTTCAAACAAATTAACACCATTGGTCTCATGCCAGGTATTTCAGATCACTTTACTGAAGCATTTTTTAATAAACTAATGTTTGTAGCATTTATGGGGAGCTAGAATTGAGAACTGAAAAGGAGATAAATTAAATAAACTTTAATTCTTCCATTATTTTTGCAGCTTCATGAAAAAGTGCTGATCTGCTTAAGTTAGTAACAGAATGCTGAAGAAAAGCTGAGCAATCTGAAGAACTAGGACATGCGTGTCCACAGGGAATCTTGGAGTTAATACAGAGCTCGTAGTTTTTAAGAAATTCAAATAAGCTCTATATGTTGAGAACACATTAGGAAAAGGTCCTACCCTCCTAAAGTGAATTGTGGCATAGGTTGTAATTATAGCAAGAAATAAAACATACATGATGTCTTAGGTGGAGGAATTGAGTTGTACTCTGAGTTGATATTAGAAGAAGGGCCCCATTAGTGTCCTGGACTTGCATTTCCTTGACATATCTATTTGACATTCTACTGAGTGCCACTTTCTTGGCTCACTTGAGTGGCCTCAGCTGGAGCCTTGACAGCACCTAAAATGCTCGCAGTCTGGAGCATAAAGACGTGTTGGTCTCTCCTTCCACTGTTCTCAATCAACTGCAAATATCACATCTGCTTTTCAATGTTAAGACCTCTGGCCCTACAACTTTCTTTAGCCAATTCCCTACATTCCATTCCCACTCTGCTGGAATTACAGAGACTATTAAAAGTGCTCTGTATAGTAACTACATATCACAATTATTTGAATTATAATGACGTACTTTCCTGAAACTTTTTTTCTCTTAGGGGCAGGACCTCCTCCACAAGGTGCATCACAGTGTGGGTGCAGCTACTCTAGTGGGTATTTGTGGATACATCCAGCAAATACTTTATTCTGTGTCCTACTCCATCTTTCATTTTTCTCTCCTTATCACAGATTCTTAAATGTCTGATGAAGTCTCCTGTTTAACTGCTCCAGTAAACCTGATTTCCAGCCCTTATAATTGTTTCCCCTCAGTGGCATTTCTCCTGGCAGATACCAGGGTTTCTCTACAAATCTCACTAGCCCCTAGGGTGCCACTCGTTCTTGTCCCTTCCATTCCTGGTCCTGCTCTCATATCCATGCATCTCTTATTCTGTGCAGTGTTTAAATCAGCATCTCTCAGAATACAATTTCAGGCTCTCTCTCATCTTTCTCTACCTCTCCTTCTTCCCACATCACATTGTGATCAAGTTGATTGAGTCTACATTAAAGAAAGAAATATAATTTCTCTAGGGCCACAAATATTCATGATTTCTTTACTCATGATTTAGTTTCATAGTAACTAGCAGACAGTCTACTACACTGCAAATATTCAGTAAATGGTTGTTTAATAATATTGGAGTAAATGAATGAGTGTACATTTTGGATAAAATGAAGCTACCTTATTTACTATATTTTTGTATTTACTTTTATTTCCTGATTGTCAAATTCTCCTCCTATAAATTTCCCTGGGTTCTTTAAACCCTTCCAAGTTTTTCATAAAGTTTAAATGAGACACTTTTTATTGTTTGTGCTTAGCATAGACTAGAAGTAGAACTAATCCTATTCAGTTTCCACAATTCCTTAACTCACAAAAACTGACAGCAGTCAAGTATAGTCATGTTAAGTTTCTTGGATTTACTGAGCAGAAGGAAAGACCACAAGGGAGGGAAGTGAACAAGTCCTGAAAGGAAAGGACGGTAGAGGTTCTGTTGGAGCCATTCCTCCTTTATATGAAAGAAAAAAATAATAAGTTTGCAGAAGTACCACATCCCTCATTCTACAGTACAGAATATAAACCTTCATTTGTTTTGGACATGTACTGAATAGCTTTTCTTATAAAACCTGGCCTGTTTTATGGAGAAATTTGGAAAGGACATTAACTATTGATGAGGTATTTAGAGATGGAGAAAAGTGAATAGGATAATATATTGCTGATAAGAGGCAGCAGCTGAGTATACTGCTTTTTTCCCTCGAGTAAAAAAGAAACCAATAACAGAAAAAAACTCAGAAATCCATATGAATTGAAACTAGACTCAATTTTAAGATAAAAAAAATGTCTTAGCAGGCAGAGCTATTGTTCTTTGTATATCTTCCTATGGGGCAATAGAAATTAAAGAGGAAATACCACTGCTCTGGAAGCGAGGAACTAGTCTAAGGTTTCTCTGAACTTGTCTCTTGTTATGTAAAACACAGAGTTTGCATCACATATTTCCAAAGAACACTTAAGGCTCTGAAGTCATACTCCTCTGCTGCTGCACTTTGCCCCTCCCTATCACATAATTCTTGATAAGATTGTTATAGCACTGTCCTTCACCTATGTTATTAGAAAGGAAATCAATGACATGGCTGTATGTTAGACATCTCGTTATGAATGGCTAGATGTATAGCTCCTAACTATACCAATTAACTCAACATATGAGCCATTTCTCCCTATATTTCTGACAGCATGTGCATTAACTTTTTCAACTCTAGCTCTTTTAATGGCTTCTGAATGTAACAGTTTAAGTGAATACATGTGAGCAGTTCTTTTTTTCTATGTATCTTAGTCCACACACAAAACTGTTAACTTTTAAAAATTTATTCTTTGATTGTTATTACTTTTATTTTCTCTGGCAATGGATCTATAGGATTTTCAACTCACTTTCCAAAGAAGAGGGTCCAAGGGAAATGGATTAATGATGATGAGTAGATTAAGTATTTCAGTTACAAGAGAAGTGCAGAACACAAATGACTGGTATATTTCATTCAGCTTTGGAAAGATGGATCCTATCCAAAGGAAATCTTAGAGCTCCATACCACAATTTCAGTGAGAAAGAGACCTGGGGGAGCAACATACATTTATTCTAAATCCTAAATAGTGATTTTAACTTCTCTTGTCTCCCATATCTAATAGGATTCTGTTCAATATTTATTTTGCTTCATGTTAGCACATTTTATATCTAGTTACATTTGTTTCTTGCTAGACATCGTAAACTTCTAATGGGCCAGGACAGAACCTAGTTCATTTTATAGATACTCTACATCCAAGGGGTCAATAAAACATTGACCCTGGGGAGATTCAAGATGGTGGAGTAGAATAAGTCTGCATTCCTTGTTTTTCCATTGCTGGAGATTCAAGCAGCAGGAGTATTGCATCTCAGTGAGATGTGCGAAAGATAAATTTCACTAAAATTCAATATTGGACAGTTAGAATGTCTTAGAGACTCAGAAATACGCTTGCACGAAACAAAGAAGAAATAGTACATTGGAGCAAAGCTGATTTTGGCACCAGTATCATTAGCAAAACTGGTTCACCACAAAAGGGAGGGATAACACGGAAAAACAGTGGAAAATTTTGGAATGCAAAAAAACTTGACATCAGAAAAGCAGTCCAAATTTAGCTGATCTAGAGGCTGCACCACAAAATGGTGCTTGAAATGTGTTCTGTGTTTCTCAACTGGCCATAGAGAGCTGAGACAGGAGCCATCCTGAAGCAGCCATGCTGGGTCTGCTGCTGCAGGAGCCAGAACATCATAGCAAACACTGCCACAGTGTCCTGACAAGAGTGTACCATGTTTCCTGTGGTATGCCTAGCAGAATATGAGTGAAATAGACAAAGAGAAGATTGTACCCAGAAGATTAAGAGATTCAATCTTCAGATATACTTTAATACAAAGAATACAAGAGATAAAACTCAAACTAATGACCAGACTAGAAATACAAATGGCTAGTGGGGGAGACTCAGGTCTCTCTAGTGAACATTCACTGCTGCAGCAAAGAATTAACACAATGGCTATGGATACCACACCTAGGAGGGGGTCTCAATCTAGATCACTCTAGGACACTTTGGCAAGAGAAGATTATGCCCTAGAAAAATCCACACGTAAGGGTGGAAGAAAAAACTCTCCTGTCAGATGCATGAAATACAACAGGAATACAATAAGTATGAAAAAAAAGGGATACATGATATCTCTTAAAGTTCATAAGTCACCAACAATTGACCCCAAAGATATAAAAGTGAATGAAGTATGAGATGAAGAATTCTGAAGAATGATTATAAAAATGATCAATGATTTCTAAAAGGGCACAGAAAAACAACTAAAAAAATTAAGGAGGTCAGTAAAGGATCTGAATGAGAAATTCAAGAAGGAAATGGAGATATTAAAGAAGAGCCAAACAGAAATTTTGGTAATTAAAGACAATAAATCAGATATAATATTCTGTTTTAAGTCCCTCTAATAGAGCATGTCATTGTGAAGACAGGATCTTTGATCTAGAAGACAAAGAGGCCAGGCTTGAATATTCAGACAGTGTTAAAGGAAAGAATATAAGTAATGATCAAAATATAAAAGAACTCTGGGACAATACTAAGAGACCAAATTTATGAATCACTGGGATTGAGGAGGGTTGTGAGATACACCCTAATGAAATGGATAACCTCTTCAGAGAAATAATGGCAGAAAAATTTTCAAGCCTACAGAAAGAGATGGAAATCCAGATACAAGATGCATTCATAATCCCAAATAGTCAAGATCAAAAAGGAACCACTCCATAACAAATTATAATTACAAGACCTAACACATGAGACAAGAATAGAACTTTAAAAGCCTCAAGAGGAAAATGTCACATTACATTTAGAGGCAAGCCAATTAAAATTACTTATGATTTCTAAGAACAAACTTCAAACCAGGAGTGCTCAAATGATGTGTTCCAATTCCTGAAAGAAAGTAACTGTCAATCAAGAATGCTATATAAAGCAAAGCTATTTTTCAAAATCAAAAGGGAAATAAAAACTTTTCAAGATAAGAAGAAACTAAAAGAATTCATGACTACTATTCCCACACTAGAGAACTTACTTTAAGAAATACTCCACATAAAAGAAATAGAAAGCAAATCCCAGAGTTCACAAAAGAACAGATCTCATTTGAAGAGTAGCTAAGTTGGATGAGAAACAAGACCAAATTAAACATGGTCAATAAATCAAAATGACAGGCATTAATAAACATCTTTCTATAATGACATTGAATGTAAATGGTTTATAATCTCCAATTAAAAGGCATAGGCTGAGCCGGGCGCGGTGGCTCAAGCCTGTAATCCCAGCACTTAGGGAGGCTGAGACAGGAGAATCATGAGTTCAAAGCCAGCCTCAGCAATGGTGAGGTGCTAAGCAACTCAGTGAGACCCTGTCTCTACATAAAACACAAAATAGGGCTGGGGATGTGGCTCAGTGGTCAAGTGCCCCTGAGTTCAATCCCCAGTACCACACACATACACAAAAAAAGGCATAGGCTGGAAGAATGGATTAACAAATAAGACCCTGATAAATGTCATTTGCAACAGGTGTACCTTACAAAGAGAGCCATGGGCTGAAAGTGAAAAGAAGGAAACTGATGTGAATGGAGCCTCAAATCAAGCAGTAGTTACTCATATCTGGCAAAGCTGATTCCAAACCAAAACTAATCAGAACAGACAAAGAAGGTCACTTTATATTCATAAAGGAAAAAATCCAATAAGAATATAAAATAATAATAAATATTTATGCCCCAAACATGGGTGTAATGAATTACATTAAGGACACTACTCAAATTAAAGCCTCAGGTAGACTCTGGGGCTATATAATATAATATGATAATTATAATTATAATAATGGTGGTTCGTTTCAATACACCTCTCTCACCATTATACAGGTGATCTAGTCACAAACTTGGTAAAGACTCTTTGGACTTGAAAAATATTACAAACCAAATGGGCTTAACAGGCATCTGTAGAATATTTCATCCAAAACCATCTAAACACAGTCTTCTCAGAGGTTCATAGAACCTTCTCCAAAGTAGACCATATTTGATGCCAAAAAAAAATTCTTAGCAAATACAAAAACTTGATAGAATTCTTTGCCTTTTATTAGATAATAATGGAATAAAATTAGAAATCAATACAACAAAATACTATAGAAACTATAAAAAACATGGCAATTGAAAACTTCACTTTTTAATGATGAATGGATGATAGAAGAAAGCAAGGGAGAAATTTAAAAAGTTGGAACTCAAATAAGAATAGTGATAGAACATATCAGAACCTCTAGGTCACTATGAAGGGAGTTCTAAGAGAAAACTATAAAGCTATGAGTGCCTACATGAGCAAATCTGAAAGATCGCAAATAAAAAATCAAACGATTCATATTTAGACCCTTGAGAAAGAAGAACAAACCAATTCCAAAACCAGTAGAAGAAAGGAAATAATCAAGATCAGAGCCAAAATCAATTAATTTGAAAATAAAATAATACAAAGAATTGATGTAACAACAATGGGGTCTTTGAAAAAAAATAAGACTGATAAGTCCTTAAACTAACCTAAAGATAAAGAGAGAAGATCTAAATTAATAAAATCAAAGATGGAAAAAGGAGAAATCGCCACAAACATAACAGAAATCCAGCAGATCATTAAGGACTAGTTTAAAAATTTATACTCCAATAAATTGGAAAATATAGAAGGAATGGATACATTTCTAAACAAATATGATCTGCCAAAACTGAATCAAAAGGACATAGAAAACCTAAACAGATTCATAACTTATGATGAGATAAAAATAAGTCTTTCCAACAAAGAAAAACCCAGGACCAGATGGATTCTTAGCTGAATTCTACCAAAACTTTATATAACTAATATCAATACTCCTCAAATTATTTCACAAAGTAGAAATGGATGTAGCACTTTCAAATTTGTTCTATGAAGCCAGTATCACACTTGTACCAAAAACCACATCAATGAAAGGAAACTACACACCAGTATCTCTGATGAACTTAGAGTCAAAAACACTAAGTAAAATATTAGCAAATCATGTTCAATAATGTATGAAGAAGATTGCACACCATGGTCAAGTTGGTTTTATTCCAGAGATGCTAGGATGGTTTAATGTGTACAAATCAATAAATGTAATTCATGAAATAAATAATATTGAAGACAAAAATTACTTAGTCATCACGATAGATGCAGAGAAGGCCTTCTATAAAATTCAGCATCCATTTATAATTAAAATCATGAAGAAACTAGGTATAAAAGAAAAAAAAACCTCAACATCCTGAAGCTACATATGAAAAACCCAAGGCCAACCTCATAGCAAATGGGGTAAAACTGAAAACATTTTCTTTAAAATCTATAACAAGACAAGGGTGTCCATTCTCGCCATGCCTATTTAATATAGTGCTAGAAATTCTACCCACAGCAACTAGGCAAGAGAAGTAAATATAGGGATAAAAATGGGAAAGGAAGACGTCAAATTAACACTGTTTGCAGAAGATATGGTACTAAACCTAGAAGATCCAAAAACTCTACCAGAAGTTGGCTACATCTAATAAATAAATTTGGCAAAGTAGCAGGTCACAAAATCAACTGCAAAAAAATCAATAGCTTTTCTATATATCAACAATAAATCTGCTGAGAAAAAAATTCCAAAAAACAATTCCACTCAAAATAGTTTTTAAAAATACCTAGGAATAAATCTAACCAAGGAAGTGAAAGTCTTCTACAATGAAAGCTATAGAACAGTGAAGGAAGAAATTGTGGAGGACCTCAGAAAGTGGACCTCCATGTTCTTGGATAGGCAAAATTAATATTGGTAAAATGGCCATACTACAAAAAGCAATATACAGATGTATTGCAATCTCTTTCAAAATATCAATGACATTTTTCACAGGTTTAGAAAACTGTCCTCGAATTTATTTGGAAGATCAGATGATCCAGAATAGCCAAAGAAATTCCAATCCAAACAAACAAACAAACGAATGAATAAATAAGCAACACTGGAGGCATCACAATACCTGTCTTCAAATTAGACTATAGACCTATAGTAACAAAAACTGCATGGTACTGGCATAAAAACACAGAGACAATGGTACAGAAGACACAGAGACAAATGCACACATTGTTCCTTCACAACAGTCTCAAGAACATACATTGTAGAAAAGACAGCCATTTTAATCAACGATGCTGGGGAAATTAATTATCTATATATGGAATAATGAAATTAGAACCTTATCTCGCACCCTGCACAAAAGCCAACTCAGAATGGATCAGAGAGCTGGGAATTAGACCATAAATTATGCAAATCATAGAAGATAATATAGGATCCACACTCCAACATATGGCATAGACAATAACTTTCTCAGTTGGACCCCCGAAGCTCATGAAATAATGTCAAGAGTTAATATATGGGACAGCATCAATTACAAAGCTTCTGCACAACAAAGGAAGCAATTCAGAATGTGATGAGAGAAGCTCAGAATAGAAGAAAATCTTTGCTAGCTACTCTCCTGAAAGAATTAATATCTAGATGATATAAAGAACTCAAAGAGTTTATGTCAAAAAGCTCAACCCAATGAATAAATAGACAAATGAATTCAACAAACACTTCTCAAAAGAAAAAAACACACAAATGGCTAACAGATATATGAAAAAAAAAGTTCAGCATTATTATCAATTAGGAAAATGCAAATCAAAAATATGCTGAGACTTCCTTTCACACAATTCAGAATGGCAGTCATCAAGAATACAAATAATAGTAAATGCTGGATGGGCTGGGGTTGTGGCTCAGTGGCAGAGTGCTTGTCTCGCACATGTGAGGCACTGGGTTCAATCCTCAGCACCACATAAAAATAAATAAACAAAATAAATATTCTGTATCCATCTATAATTAAAAAAAATATTTTTTAAAAAAGTAAATGCTGGAGAAAAAGGAACACGTTTATACTGTTGGTGGGATTGTAAGAGAATCACTATGGAAATCAGTATGAAGATTTTTCAAAACACTAGGTTTGGATCCAGCTTTACCATTCCCTGGTATTTATGCTGAAGAATCAAAGTCCTCATATTACATTGATACATGCACACCCATGTTTATAGCAGCACAATTCACAATAACCAAACCATGAAACTCTCCTAGGTGTCCATAAATGAATGGATGGATAAAGAAAATGCAGCATATATGTACAATGGAGTTTTATTCAGTCATAAAGAAAATGAAATTATGTTATTGCAGGAAAATGGATGGAACTTGAAAACATTATATTAAGTACAATAAGCCAATCTCAGAAGGTCCAAGGGCATATTCTTTCTCTCATATGTGGAAACTGGAGAAGAAAAAGGAAAAGAAAGCTGGGGGTGGGACGAATCTCATGAAAATAAAAGTAAGATTAGTAAAGGAAAGGGACCAGAGGGTGAGAAGTGGGGACGGAGGAGAGAGATGCTAAGGATTGATAGTGACCTAATTATATTGTTATATCGTGTGCATGTAGGAATATGTAAAAACAAATCCCATCATTATGTACAACTATAATGTACAAATAAAATATGGGAAAAAATTAAAAACTAAAACAAAACATTGAACTGTGTTTCTGTATGTGAGTCCAATGAGGAAAAACTCCCTGTAAGTGAAAGCATTGTTTTAGTTTTTTTTTTCTTTTTAAGAGATATCACAAAGAATTACATATTAATTTCGAGGAGAAAGAAGAAACTTCTAGGTATTGAATAACTGTGTTCTTTCCAGCTACAGCCTGTAATATAACATCGGCTCAGTGCATTTTAGTTTGATATATGAAATACCCATTTCAGGTTATGTGACAGATTAAATTTGTGGAAAAGTAAGTTAAAGGTGAGGAAAATGTATTTCAAATGACATATTCTACACTAAAACATTAGAGACTGTATTAGTTAGGGTCCAGCAGAAAACACATACCACAATCCTAATATGTGTGTGTGTGTGTGTGTTTATAAATTTAGTTTTAATATACATATATATATATTCTAGTGGGTTTTGTTTTTATTTTAAAATTAAGTTTTTGTTAGTTATCAGCGATTCTATTAGACAAATCTGGAAATGATGATTATTTAACAATAAGCTTTTATTTAAATATGAATACATATACATGAATGTATATAAATTATTTAGTTGAGTGTGCAGGAATCCACTGTTGCCCTCCTTGGTCCATCTTTTTTATTTTTTCAGGAATTCTTGAAATCCATGGAGATATGAAAAGACACACAACTTCTGTATTCTTCAGATCTCTACAAGTGATGCTAAATTTTTTGATTTAACCTGAGATGTGATTGATACTGTTTTTTTGTTTTTGTTTTTGTTTTAATCTTGACATAGAGAGGCCATGATGATACTTTGGTCAATTTTATTTCTGTATTCAACAGTACTGGAAACCTTAGAGTTAATTCTCCTTTACCCCATTTATAGTTAATCAAGTAAAATGGCCATAGCCCCTGTAGGCAAGAAGCATAGCATGTGTGCCTATAGTATTTTGGGCTCTCTCATCCTGGTTACCCAGCCTCTTCTTTAATCTATCAGTTTTGAGTTTGTAAATATATTCAAATTTTAAAACTGAGAAAGGTACAATAGCATTTTATTTGGATGATAGCTTCCAGCCTCTTGATTATCCACTCTTGGTATATTAAGATTGTGTAGATGTGGAAGTACCACTGCACTGCCTGTGTATTTTTCTCCCAAAAAGGCCATATTTCATTTACCATCTCTGTAACTTCTCAGAAGTCAGGCCTTCTGGCTGCCCTTCCATTTCTGCCACTTGCTGTGATTAGTGTGGCGTCTGCTTCTGATGTCTGAGTCAGATTACTGTGGAAATTCTGTCATGCCCACAGCCAACTGTGGCCCACTTCTGTGGTAGCATCTGCTACCATCAGCCCTGATTTGCAGAGCAGAGCCTCCATTGAACTAGTGAGTGATGCCATTGACCTAGCCACCAGTGTACCAGACATTGCTCTGACACATGGCATGTCCTTTGTGACCTCCCTCGGAAGTTACTCTTCTAGGGCTCTGCAGACTGACATGCCGGGTTCACTGTAATCCATCACTTCTCTAAGTGCTTCAGTCCTTTCCTCTACCATCTTTCAGAGCAATTATGATGGTTCTACCACACTTGGCACGTGCCATTAGTGCCTCCATATTTCTCTAAGTCACTAAAAATCTAGTCTTATGCTGGGGACTTAAATCCTGTATCCTGAAAGAGTTGATCTCTTATCCATCATGACCTCAAATTCAGGTCTGCATCCCTTCATGGCAGCCCATGTTATGGCCTGAAGTCCTTTTATTCCCTTATCAGGCCCAGAATACCCCACTTGGATTGTGTTCTAATGGAACCCCAACTAATGTCCTGTTGGATATGTGCTGAGGGAAGAACAGATCCTAAGAAGGGGCCATACCATCTTGTGAGGAAATAGAATCAGAATCTTGCAAATGTAAGTGAAAGGGTGCCTTAATTTTCTCAATCCACTGTGGCTTGAGAAATGCAATTTATTGTGTGCGGGTTCTGCAAGTTAGGAAGTGCAAGATCAAGCTTCCGGCAGGGTTTGGCTTTGGGAGATGGCCCTCTTCCCACATGTGCGGCTTTCTTGCTGATACCTCACACGCTAGGAAGAGATGTCTCAGGTATCCCTTCTTTTCTTAAGGACAACAGTTCTACCAGAATGGGGCTCCACCCCTATGAGCTCATTTAACCTCAATCACTTTCCAAGACCCTTGTTCCAATATAATTGCCTGTAAGTGAGGAACTTCTATATATGCATTTGGAAAGGAGTTCACAATTCAGTCCAGACCCAAAGGCCAGTCTGTGATACTCCCACATCGGTCAGTCATTGGCTGGAGGCCACCTGGGAGTGTGTGGTGCCCATGGGCCCCATGCCTTGGCTGAGGCCATCTACCTAATAGCTGAGGGGCACAACCCCTGGCAGTCTGAGCAGCAACCACCACATGCTGCCACAGGTAATTGCCCACAGCCCGAGGGAATCCCCTCATACAGGTCGTGGTGCCTTCCTAGAGATAGCCACGTCCAGTACCTGGTTGAGGGGTGGGCCTTCTCCCAGTTCAGAACAATGCAGCTCCTGGGTCACCACAGGGCCTTCTGATTCCTTGTTGTTACTGCCCCACAGACAAACCTTTTACTGCTAGTCCTGCTCTTTCACTGCCTCCTGCAGATATGGATCACTAGAGTACTCTCCAGGAAACTTCACCTTGGAGGTTGTTCCCCTAGAGCCCCACCTGTGCTATAGGAAATCAATATAAGCATTACAGATTGCAAGGATTTGGAAACAAGGAACTTCTTGGCCATGCTGAAGTTTTATATATCAGAAAATTTCATGAGACTGTAAGTTTAGCCTTAAGGGATATACTCAGAAGATTTACATTAAATAGGATCCTAAAATACTATAAATATATAATCCCAATTTCTACTCTATATATTATAAAACAGAACCATTTCTGAAATAGAAATTTTTATGAACCTTCAATTTGCTGTTGGAAATACAAAGTCAGTAAACTGTAATTCAATGAATCAGAAACTTAAAAAATTGAAATTCAAAATAAGTACATTCTTTTTTTTCATATTTAATTTATTTATTTGTTCTATTTAGGCTTACATGATAACAGTACAATTTGATTCATTGTACATAAATAAAGGTTAACATATCAATTCTCTAGTTTTAAGTTGTATACAATCACAACATATATGCAGTTATACATGAAGTTAGGGCTATGATGACCATCATATTCCACCACCTTTACTGTCCCCATGCCCCCTCCCCCTTTATACCCCTGTGAACAGAGTTCTGCCATTGTTCCCATGACCTTCTCCACATTATCGATCAGCATCCACTTATCAATGAGTATATTCGGCATTTGGTTTTCTGAGATTGGCTTACTTCACTTAGCATGATATTCTCCAACTCCATCCATTTACCTGCAAAAGCCATAATTTTATTCTCTTTTACTGCTGAGTAATATTCCATTGTGTATATATACCACAGTTTCTTTATCCAGTCATCTATCAAAGGGCATCTAGGTTGGTTTCACAGTTTAGCTATTGTGAATTGAGCTGCTATAAACATTGAAGTGGCTCCAGCACTTTTTAAGTCTTCTGGGTATAGACTGAGGAGTGGGACAGCAGGCTCAAATGGTGATTCCATTCCAAGGTTTCTAAGGAATCTCCATACTGCTTTCCAGATTGGTTGTACCAATTTGCAGGTCCACCAGCAATGTATGAGCGTGCCTTTTTCCCCACAACCTCGCCAACACATATTGTTGCTTGTATTCTTGATAATTGCCATTCTGACTGGCGTGAGATGAAATCTTGGGGTAGTTTTGATTTGCATTTTTCTGATTGCTAGAGATGTTGAACATTTTTTCATATGTCTGTTGATGGTTTGTATATCTTCTTCTGTGAAGTTTGTGTTCAACTATTTGGCCCATTTATTGCTTGGGTTGTTAGTTTTTTTGGTGTTAAGCTTTTTGAGTTCTTTATATATCCTGGAGATTAGTGCTCTATCGGATGTGTGTGTGGCAAAGATTTGTTCCCAGAATGTCGGCTCTCTGTTCATTTCATTGATTATTTCTTTTGCTGAGAAGAAGCTTTTTAGTTTGAATCCATCACATTTGTTGATTCTTGATTTTACTTCCTGTGCTATAGGAGTCTTGTTAAGGAAGTATGGTCCTAATCCGACATGATGAAGATTTGGGCCTATTTTTTCTTCTATTAGGTGTTGGGTCTCTCGTCTGATTCCCAGGACCTTGATCCACTTTGAGTTGAATTTTGTGCATGGTGAGAGACAGGGGTTTAGTTTCAATTTGATGCATATGGATTTCCAATTTTCCCAGCACCATTTGTTGAACAGGCTATCTTTTCTCCAGTGTATGTGTTTAGCTCCTTTATCTAGTATAAGGTAACTGTATGTAAGTGGGTTCAGCTCTGTGTCTTCTATTCTATACCATTGGTCTACATGTCTATTTTGGTGCCAGTACCATACTTTTTTGTTACTATAGCTTTGTAGTATAACCTGAGGTCTGGTATTGTGATGCCTCCTGCTTCACTCTTCTTGCTAAGGATTGCTTTGGCTATTCTGGGTCTCTTATTCTTCCAAATGAATTTCATGATTGCCTTTTCCATTTCTATAAGGAATGATGTTGGGATTTTAATTGGGATTTCATTGAATCTATATAGTGCTTTGGGAAGTATGGCCATTTTGACCATATTGATTTTGCCTATCCAGGAGCATGGGAGATTATTCCATCTTCTAAGGACTTCTTCAATTGTAGTTTGCATTGTAGAGGTCTTTCACCTCTTTTGTTAAATTGATTCCCAGGTATTTTATTTCTTTTGAGGCTATTGTGAATGGGATAGTTTTTCTAATTTCTCTTTCAGAGGATTCATCACTAATGTATAGAAATGCAATTGATTTGTGGGTGTTGATTTTATATCCTGCTACTTTGCTGAAATCATTTATTAATTCTAGAAGTTTTCTGGTAGAATTTTTTGGATCCTCTATGTATAGAATCATGTTGTCTGCCAATAATGATAGTTTGAGTTCTTCTTTTCTGATTTGTATCTCTTTAATTTCTTTAATGATAGTTTGAGTTCTTCTTTTCTGATTTGTATCTCTTTAATTTCTTTCGTCTGTCTAATTGCTCTGGCTAGTGTTTCAAGGACTATGTTGAATAGCAGTGGTGAGAGAGGGCATCCCTGTCTAGTACCTGTTTTCAGAGGGAATGATTCCAATTTTTCTCCATTTAGGATGATGTTGGCCTTGGGTTTAGCATAGATAGCTTTTACAAAGTTGAGGAATGTTCCTACTATCCCAGGTTTTTCTAGTGTTTTGAGCATAAAAGGATGTTGTATTTTGTTAAATGCCTTCTCTGCATCGATTGACAAAATCATATAATTCTTATCTTTAAGTCTATTGATGTGATGTATTACGTTAATTGATTTCCGTATGTTGAACCAAACTTGCATCCCTGGGATGAACCCCACTCGATCATGGTGCACTATTTTTTTGATATGTTTTTGTATGCAATTTGCCAGAATTTTATTGAGAGTTTTTGCATCTATGTTCATCAGGGATATTGGTCTGAAGTTTTTTTTCTTTGATGTGTCTTTGTCTGGTTTTGGAATCAGGGTGATACTTGCCTCATAGAATGAGTTTGGAAGGGTTCCCTCCTTTTCTATTTCATGAAATAGTTTGAGGAGAATTGGTATTAGTTCTTCTTGAAAGGTCTTGTAGAACTCAGCTGAGAATCCATCTGGACCTGGGCTTTTCTTTGTTGGAAGGCTCTTGATGGCATCTTCTATTTTCTTGCTTGAACTTGATCTGTTTAAGTTGTGTATGTCCTCTTGGCTCAATTTGGGTAGGTCATATGCCTCTAGAAATTTGTTGGTGTCTTCAGGGTTTTCTATTTTACTGGAGTATAAATTTTCAAAATAGTTTCTAATTATCCTCTGTATTTCAGTAGTGTCTGTCGTGGTATTTCCTTTTAAATCGCGAATTTTAGCAATTTGGGTTTTCTCCCTTCTCCTTTTCATTAGGGTGGCTAAAGGTTTGTCAATTTTGTTTATTTTTTCAAAGAACCAACTTTTTGTTTTGTCGATTTTTTGAATTGTTTCTTTTGTTTCAATTTTATTGATTTCAGCCCTAAATTTGATTATTTTCTTTCTTCTACTTCTTTGGGTGTTAACTTGTTCTTCCTTTTCTAAGGCTTTAAGATGAAGAGTCAATTCATTTATTTGTTGACTTTCACTTCTTCTAATGAATGAGTTTAGTGCTATTAACTTTCCTCTCAGCACTGCCTACATGGCATCCCAGAGATTTTGATATGTTGTATCAAAGTTTTCACTTGTCTCTAAGAATTTTTTTTTTATCTCTTCCTTGATGTCTTCTGTTATCCATGCATCATTCAATAGCATATTATTTAGTTTACAGGTGAAGTAGTAGTTTCTGTTTTTTAATCTGTCATTGATTTGTAATTTTATTCCATTGTGGTCAGATAGGATGCAGAGTAGAATCTCTATTTTTTTGTATTTGCTAAGACTGGCTTTGTGACATAACATATGATCTATTTTGGAAAAGGATCTATGTGCAGCTGAGAAAAAAGTGTATTCTCTCATTGATGGATGGAACACTCTATATATGTCTATTAAGTCTAAATTATTGATAGTTTCATTGAGGTCTATGGTTTCTTTATTAAGTTTTTTTTGGAAGATCTATCCAATTGTGAGAGAGCTGTGTTAAAGTCTCCAAGTATTATTGTGTTGTGGTCTATTTGATTCTTGTATTTGAGAAGGAATTGTTTGACATATGTGGAAGTCCCATTATTTGGGGCATAGATATTTATGATTCCCTTAAGAAGTATAAAATGACCTTCTTTATCTCTTTTCACCATCTTTGGTTTGAAGTCCAATTTATTTGATATGAGGATGGAAACTCCTGCTTGTTTGCGGGATCCATGTGAGTGGTATGTTTTTTCCCATCCTTTCACTTTCAGTTTGTTGATGTCTTTTCCTGTAAGATGAGTCTCTTGAAGACAACATATTGTTGGGTCTTTTTTTTTGATCTGATCTGTCAGTCTATGTCTTTTAATTAGTGCATTTAGGCCATTTACATTCAGGGTTATTATTGAGATATGATTTGTAATTCTGGTCATTTTGGTTTATTTTTGGTTTTTACCTTGAGTTGTTTCTTTTGAATGGTCTTTCCTTTAGTGTAGGTCCTCTCTTTGTAAATTTTCATTGTTGGTTATCATTTCCTCCTCGTGGAGTATTTTGCCAAGAATGCTGTGTAGTGCAGGCTTTCTTGCTGTAAATTCTTTTAACTTTTGTTTATAATGGAAGGTTTTTATTTTGTCATCAAATCTGAAGTTCAGTTTTGCTGGATATAGGATTCTTGGTTGGCATCCATTGTCTTTCAGGGCTTGGAATATGTTATTCCATGATCTCCTGGCTTTTAGGTTTTGTGTTGAAAAATCTGCTGAGATATGAATTGGTCTCCCCTTGTATATAATCTGGTTCCTCTCTCTTGAAGCCTTTAAAATTCTATCCTTATTCTGTATGTTGGGCATTTTCATTATAACGTGCCTTGGTGTAGATCTGTTGAAATTTTGTATGTTTGGTGTCCTGTAAGCCTCTTGTATTTGATTTTCCATTTCATTTTTCACATTTGGGAAATTTTCTGATATTATTTCATTGAAGAGATTGTGCGTTCCTTTGGTTTGAAATTCTGCGCCTTCTTCTATCCTAATAAATCTTAGATTTGGTCTTTGGATGCTGTCCCATATTTCTTGTATGTTCTGTTCATGATTTTTTACCATCTTCACTGTATGGTCAAGTTTATTTTCAAGATTGTATATCTTGTCTTCATTATCTGAGGTTCTGTCTTCCTGGTGATACAGTCTACTGGTGATACTTTCTATTGAGTTTTTTATTTGGTTTATTGTTTCCTTCACTTCAGTATTTCTGATTATTTTTTCACAATCCCTAGCTCTTTCTTAAAGTAATCTTTTAGTACTTGTAATTGCTCTCTTATCTCTTTGTTAGAATGATCAACGGTTGCCTTTATTTGCTCACCTATTTCTTTGTTGGATTGATAAATTTTTGCCTGTAATTGTTCACTTATGTCATTCTTTAGTTCACTGAGCATTTTAATTATATGCATTCTGAATTCTTTCTCTGACATTTCAACAACTGTGCTGTCAATGGATTCTGTTACAGTGGTATCCAGGTTTATTTGGGGTACTTTTTCCTTTGTTTTTTCATGTTGATTGTGTATCTTCCTTTCTTGAAATACCAATCTGAGGTATTGTAGCTTCTATCCTATAATCTTGTATTGACACTCCAGATTACCTGTATCTCACCTTGGAGTTACTTCTCTTCCCCCAGTGTCCCCAGATGGGCACTACTGCTACTAAAGTTGGTGGCGGAGGTAGTGGATCTACCTCTAGAGGGCAGTGGGAGTGGCCTTGGCTGGGCTCCTGAGGTGGCCCCTGTAGGCTATTTTGCCCCTCTCTTGCACTCCTGCTGGTGAAGAGGAACTCTGGAGTGGAACTGGAGGCTGGAGGTTAGCAGGCTCTGGTCTGCCTTCAACTGGGCACCCCTGACATTCCCTAAGGGTAGTTTTGGGGTTCCTGTCTCGCCTGACCACAGGAACTCTGGAGCGGAACTGAGGTGGGCCCAGAGCGCACTTGGGTGGGGCCTCTTCACACTGGGATCTCTGCAGGCCACCCTTATCCTGGGTGTGCCTTCCTCTGTGGCTAGCGGCTAGCAGCCCCTGGTCTCCCATTGGCTGGACTCCTGTGGAGTTTCCTGAGGGCGGATCTGGGCCGCCTGCAGCTCCTGCCAGTACACAGGAACTCTGGAGCAGAACTGAGGCGAGCCCAGGCTGCCCTTGAGCAGGGCTGCCTCTGTTGGGGTCTCTGGAGTGACTCTTACCCTGAATTTGGGCTCCCCAGTGGCTAGAGGTAGCAGTCCCTGATCTCCCGTTGGCTGGACAACCATGGAGGCTCCTGGGGGCGGATCAGGGCCCTCTGTGGCTCCTGCCGGTGCACAGGAACTCTGGAGCAGAACCAGGGCAGGCCTAGGCTGCCCTTGGGTGGAGCTGCCTCACACTAGGGTCTCTGCGGGGACTCTTACCCTGAGTTTGGGCTCCCCAGCGGCTAGGGGCTAGCAGTCCCTGGTCTCCCGTTGGCTGGACACCCTTGGAGTTTCCTGAGGGTGGATCTGGGCCGTCTGTGGCTCCTGCTGGTCCACAGCAACTCTGGAGCTGAACTCAAGTACATTCTTTACACAAAGTCATATATCATGCTAAAAATAATCTACAATTTTTTTTGGTAAAAAATACTTTATGAATCACCAGATAATTGTTTGACCTAAATACTTGTTTTACATTTCTTAGTATTATTAAATATATTCAGCCATATACCTCCATTATTTTTAGTCATAGCAAAGCTATTTTGCATTAACATATATACCTCCTAAATCTGATAGAAAATGTAATGGTGTTGTTAAAAACTGATAAGATAAGATGTCCTATCACCTTTTTACCAGCTTCCATGACATCAGTCCATGCTATACAAAGATTTAGAGTCTTTCAATTTTTTTCTATATGTAGAAAGAGAAAAGCAGAAATATCATCTAAGTGGCTCAGAATCAGCATTACATATGTAAAACTCATGTTTTGTTTCAATTAAGCTGGATTTTTCAACTGATAGTACTGTTTCATGCTTACAAACTCAGACTCTGATGTCAGAAATGAGATGTTGAATGCTATCTTGGCGGTGGCTAGTGACCTTTGGCAAGCTCACCTCTCTAAGCCTCAGTGTCTAGCTCTAAATCAGGACTAGTCATGACAATGGTTATGAGAGAGTTGTGTGATGGATTTGAAGTGAGTATTTGAGAGCCTCTTGCACAGCCAAGTGAGCTGCTGTTATTGTGAATTTCACCTCTCCTAAGCTAGAAACTAAGTCATTATGTAGAAGTATAGGTCTAGTGAACTGCTACTAGTCAAGTCAGAGCTTCATGATTAACAATGAGAGCTAGTACTAGTCATTGTGCTTACATTAGTATAATTAAACATTATTAATCCTCATGACAGAATTTTCTCCTTCATTTTCATTTTCTCTGTTCTATATATAAAAGACTTGAAAATTAGAGATTTTCAAATGATTTGTCTGATTTTCAACATCTGGCATAGAATGGAACCAAGGGCCAGATTTAGATTTTTCTGAATTCCAATATGTAGCTCTTTCCTTATACTGCATTAGCTTTTTTAAAAAAATGGTGAGAATAATGTCAATTAATTGCAATATTCATCCTCTAAAATCTCTTTCAATGTCAACATTTAAGGATGCTTTAATTGGTGAATGTCTCATGTCTTATGTTCTCACTTAATCTCAGAAATTTTCTACAAAAGAAGTCATAGTCCACCGGCTTTGTGAGTTTTTATGTAGCCCAATTTATAGTGTTTATGTTCTTAATCTCAAAATTGCTGGAAATTTTATGGCCCATAATAGGGCACTGAAACATTACTGGAAAGAAAGTGGGGTGTTCGTGTGTCTCTTTCTCAACAAAGAAATTGTTATAATGCCACATGACATTATGGTTGGCTTGTGACATAACCGATTAGAATCACAAATCAGTCATTAAGAGATGACCTTTCTTGGTTCATTGAAATAATAAATAAAGAATACCTATTTTTTAAGAAGGAAGGCACAGATAGGAACCTAGGAAAATGAAATGCTTTGAGAACCACGGAAAAGTCAGGCTCAGTGTGACCCAGGCACAGGAGGAGTGGCAGCTCACTTGGGGAGGGGTGGGGCAGAGCAGACACAGCACCTGTTGACCAGTTAGAGGCCAAGCTCAGAATTGGAAGAGCCATGTACTCATACTTTATAAAATGATAACACTTTATAGACACAATGACCTGGGTGGTTGTACAGTTTTTACTTTTTAAGAACTACATAGGCTAAAATATATTAATAATACTTTTTGGAAACAAAAATAAAGTTTTAATTGATCAAGTCTTCTCTCTCTCTCTCTCTCTTCCTTCACCCCTCTCCAATGGTACACATTCTAGATACATTTTTATTCTAAAACTATTAACTATTTCCCTGATTGTATATCTGTATCTGCTCTACTTATTTGAAACAGTCATTGAAACCATTGAAATTAACTTCTCTTAGACTCTTTAGATATTATAAAAAATTAAGTTTTATCTACGCTTTAACTTTGAAAAACTGGTATGGTTAAGCAGCATGGCATTGGAAAAAAACTCAACAGAAAATAAAAATTTGATTATATGTATGTTTGTACACATACACCCCCCCCACACACACACGTATGAAAACCAGGGACCCCTCTAACCCTTATTTTCTTCTAAGATATGTTTCAAGATACCCAGGGGATGCTAGAGATCACAAATAAAACCAAACTCTAAGTATATTGTGTTTATTCTTACATGTCCTTGCTCACAGTGCTGTCTCGTACTACTAGAGTGAATTGGTCCTTGAATGTTTTATGACCAGTGCAGCCTTTGCATCACTGTTCTTGTATTTTAGAGGCATTATCAAGGGAAATAAGAGTCACTTGAACACAAGCCATACTGCTATAGTCATCAGATAATTAAGACAGCTTCTGAGTGACTAACAGTCATGTAGCATATACCACATGGACACACTGCACATAAAGATGACTCATGTCCTGGGAAGGATGAAGCAGGACTTTCCAAGCCTTCATTTTTCCACTTAGTGTGAAAAATTCAAAACTTATGAATTGTTTATTTATGGACTTTTCTATTTAATATTTTCACACTGCCATTTAATGCAGGCAACTGATATTGCAGAATTGAAAATCATGGCTTAGGAGGACAAATGTACATATGAAATACATACATACACATATATGTATAACATTGTAAATGAGTTTGTATATGTATGTCTACATGTGTGTGTATGTGTGTGTATGTATCTATCTATATAAAATATATAATCTCCAAATGCTCATCAACCTACAATTGGATTACATCCTGATAAACCCATCCTATTTTGAAAATAACTACACTAAAAATACACCTGACACATTTGCCCTACTAAGCATCTTAGCTTAGTAGCACTGTATACTGTACAGCATTGGTTGTTTCCCCTCATGATTTCTGGAAGCAGTGGCTAGCTACTGCTGCTCCTAGACATCACAAGAGCATATCTTTATCAACTATGACTGGCCTAGGAAAAGATTAAAATTCAAAGTACAATTTCTAGTGAGTGTATATTGATTTTACACTGTCACAGGGTTCAAAAATTGTAAGTTACATTATGGTAAGTTGGGAACCACCTATATATTTGTATATACATGTATAATATGCAGGGTGTCCTGTTAATTGCTCAACACTACTCATCAAGATGAAACTATTACCTAGCAGTTGGTAGTGTTTCTGTCTCATGATTTTCACTTGAAGCAATTTAATCTTTAGTTCTGAGCCTATACTGTATCTTCTCTGTTGGGCCCTAACACTTGGACACAGGTTGGTCTTTTGCTTTTTGCTAATACACTATTTTATAAATTAAGTCAATTTATAGTCTCGGAAACTGTTAGTCTTTGAAAACTAAGCATCAGGCTTTCACCTGAGTCCAGTAACTATATCACTAGATTCTCTTTTTTCCAGCTGTTTCCATTGAACCATGCCCCTTCCTGGTTCAATTCCAGTCACTTGAAGCACTTATGATTAAGCAAGCAATATGACAGAGGTGGTACATCCCATCATGAGGTAGATCTCAGTTAGTGATTTGCCATAGGACTGAGGATGGGCCTGTCCTCTCATTTTACTCCCCTTTGGCAAGAATGACTGAACTTCTCTTGGCTTTATTTATCATCATTCCTATTTCTTTTTGGTACTGGGTATTGAACCCAGGCTCACTTCGCTGAGTCTGATCCCCAGACATTTTATTATATTTTATTTAGGGCCTTGCTAAATTTCTGAGGCTGGCTTTGAACTCAAAATTCTCCTGCCTCAGCCTCCTGAGCAGCTGGGATTACAGGTGTGTACCACCGTGCCCAACGTCATTGTTTCTTAGTATGTCTTTTCTCATATTGGGACTAACATTTCTTGACTTCAGTTTGTCTCCATCACCTAGAACGGCAAATACCTATCTTTAATCATCTCAGTTATCTGCACATTTTGCTGTCTACAGGCAGGGCCAACATGTTCAGCCAGTCACAGAGCCATCAACTTGTGAACTTGAATATCTGTTGCCCTAAGTCTACAACCACATCTCTCTCATGCACCTCGTGGAGAATATTTATCCTTGAATGTCAGGTTAGATCATGGCTACACTAAACTTTTAGGCAAAGTTTTTAGATTTCTGGTTCTTAGTTTGGTACTAATCCCAAATGCTCATTAAATTTCATAGTTAAATTCCATTTTTGCTCATTTCTTCCTATTCTGTGTGATTTGTACTGCCATGTTAGGAATACATTTAGAGGAATGACTGAGCTGATGATACAGCTTTTACCATTTACATCTACTCTATTTTGATTTCTGATTCTATCACAGAAATTTTTGAAATAGAGTTTTTTTTTTTTCCTGAGTGCCTCCATTCAAAACAATAACTCTTTGCTCTGCACCATGCAGGGAACAATAATCGATACTCTCTGATTTTGGTGAGAAAATAGATGTTTGTTAAGACTTATTCTCTTTAGCAGTGAAACCCATTCACCATTATGTGGACAGGCATCTGGAAGTATTACCAGGGGTTATCAGTGATTGTGCCCTTTACTACTAAGTCCTTGTAGGGTCAGTGGCAAATCCATCTTGTCCAGTAAGGCAATCGGAAGATTAGACCCTCTGTTTCCCCGTGTTTAGCTTTTTACCTGGGACTCAGGACCCATGGCTTCCCTCGCAATCTTCTCTGTGCTACCCACCTGGAGATCTCAGAATCCTCTAGCTCACAGCAGGTCAGGCTTTGGGCGTCTCTTGTCTGTTTACAGAATCCCACTGAGGCCTCCGTGTACTGCCTAGACCTCACGTCCATGAGGGAGGTTAGCAAAGGAAGAGGTGCTCCTCGCGTCCCCAGGGTCACACACAGCCCTCACACGGGCTTATGAATTCACTGACTTTCTGTGCCCCGCACTGCTGTGTGCCCTGGAGAAGACAGCAGCGGGCACAGGTGAGAAAAGCTTCCTTCACAGGATTTTCAGTTTAATGTAGGACAGAAAACAAGCAAATGACAGAGCTTTGACTATTTACAACAGGAGGCTTTTGACAATTAACCTATAAATATGAACTATTCCAGGAAAAAAAAAAAAAAAACACAAAAGTGTGGTCCCTTCACACAAATTAGGAAAGTGCAGATCAGGCCAAAAGGACAGTGGAAGAGAGGGAGGGACAGGGGAGCTGCATAGAAACACAGATGTGCAAGAGGGGCTTTTCAACCACATCTGAAGGTGGTGACAGGGCTTGAGGACTTCAGGGAAAGGCAGCTTCAAACCACAGGTGCCAAAAAAAGGAAGTCCTTGGGGAGGAGGGTGAAAAGCGAGTTCAGCAATGGGTCAGGAAACTCTCTAAGCCCCACATTCAAATCTCATCCCTCCTGTCACCTTCACCCGGATGTCACTAGCATTATGAGCCAAACCTCCCATACTGTCCCCTTGTGTCTGCCCGCACCACCCTCCTGTTCTCAGCTCAGCACCCTTGGCTGCACAGAACCCTGGCCTTCCTTTCTCCAGCGCAACGATTAGACAGATACTCTGTTGAGCACTGTAAACTCCACCCGCTGACACCAGGCACCCGTGGGTCTCTTTGCCCTTGTCTATTTGTCCTTGACTCATAGCAGCAGGGGTGCAGGAGTGCAGAGCGAGGCACAGTTCCTGACTTGCATTTCAGGGAACCGAACATGCCGTGGCCCAGGAAGTGGTTCTCTCACTGGTGTCCAGAAGCTCAAATCCACAGCTCAATATGTGGTTCCTAGGTGAGGAATATTTTCTGTTCATTACCACTTAGGACTTCAGCTCCAACTACCGACCTAGTCTCAAGGTATGGTAATTGGACCACATTATGTAGCAAAGCATGAAACTCATCTAGAGTCCTCTTAGAACCAGATCTAATTTAGGAGTGAGCAGGAAAAACCTACTCTGCCCTTTTCCACCAGGCTTACCAAGATGCAGAACTCTCTACTCCATTAGTGAGAGGATAAAGAGAGGGACAAACATACAGCATACATGCTTAGAGCAAAGACAACAGAATCAAATGTGCATGCATTTAAAAATGTAGATAAATGACAGATGCATAAAATTGTTTTATCTAGGGTCCATAAGAAAGTCCATGTAGAGACCGTAAATGAAAAAAGTAACATCACTTCTATCTTTTGTAACTGCATTCCAAAAAGTCACTCCTTCCTTTCATGAACCTGGTCGGTACTTTTCTTATCATTTCCTTCTGAAACACAGCCAAGATTTTCTTTTTTTGAGATGGAATGATCATCAGAACTTTGAAATTCTCCTGGAGAAATTCAAACTAACATATGAAGAATACAGGAAAAGAAAAGGAGAGCTGCCTGGTTTTCAGAAAAACTAAGATCTAGCTAAATAGCAGAGAGTAAAAGTGTAATTTTCACTAGTCCCAGTTACACTTTAGATTTTCCCAGTTATCACTTACTCACTACTAATTTTATGTATATCCATTTGTCCTTAATCCACAGGTGACAGAATCGACCTGACAAGTCAATTATCCCCAAGTGGAAATCTATAGTTCAGAGTCTGCACTCCTCTCATGTTTTCAAAGTTTGAAATTCACAGAATTTAATTGTAAAGGTTATCCAATCTGACTCTCACCTATAGGTCAATTTCTAATTTGCAATTGGTGGTTGAATAAGTAAAGGAAATAAAATGGAAAAGGCTCTTATCTAAAAAACCGCAGGACACCAGAGTAAGAAAGGAGCTATGAACAACTTATAGAATCAGCCCTTTTAAGGTTGCAGAACCTTAGACGCATGATCATGATTGATTTTTTTGGTGACCACCTTCTGTTTGATCACTTTAAGGAGCACAAGTAGCTGATTGCATACTTTATAATATTGTATCGTTTTCTTCCTGTAATCTCTCTCCCTTACTTCACATGAGATTTATGGGATGACATGGCACATGCTATTTTCTTATCCACTCAACAGCCATTTGGAGATTTGAAAGCATATCTAATGCCTTCCTGGAGCTGATGTACACCCAAATATCCTAGTCCTGTGGTGGCCTCCTCCATCACGTCACCATCCTAGGCAGTCCCTGGCAGTTTGTCAGAGTTTCTGCTTTTGTAGTATTTTACCACTCATTCATGTCTGAGATTTAACCATCAAGACAGATATTTGTGATCTCACACGTTATTTTTGCATGTGTTCATTTTGATAGTGTAAAGCAATGTGGAAACATTTGTTCTTGGGAGATAATGTCAGCAATACAAGCAATCTATATGCTTGTATCCAAATGGGCTCATCTTTCTCATCTAGCTCATTTATTACACTGGAGCATAAGGAGGTAGAAAAATAAAATTCTTACAGTTGTTGAAAAACTGATGCTATCTCCAAGCAGAAATAATTTGTTTTAGCCATACCACACAGCATGAGAAAAAACTGCTACTGATTTAAGTGAATTGGGTCACAAACTACACTATCTATTGCACTTCAAACCTGCTAGCATGATACACATATTTTTTTGAGGTGTAATAATTAAGAGTTTACAACTTAGAGTGCAGCAAAGTGACCAGCATAAGTTATAAAGTCAGAAAAGATGGAGGTTGAATTTCTGCAGCAGCATTTTTGGCTGTGTGGCCACAGTATAGTTAATCAGCCTTTCTGAGTTTTGCATATGTAAATACCTCTAGCCCAATAAGACTGAAATGAATAATCTCAATATTTAAACGAATTACACAGTAAAGATGGCATAGTAAGTTTCTACTATATGTGATACAATTATTGTCATGATAAAAATATTGTATATATATATGTTTGATATGCCTTTGAATATTCATATGCATGTATATGCAGATAGACCTAGAAGTTTTGCATGGTGCTACCATATAGCATACACATATCAATGCCATCAATGTCTAAAATGAAAGATCTTGCATATAATTCCCAAAATGTGGTTAATAAGCCTTTGCTTTAGAAAAGAATTTGGAGCACATTAACTCACTGCTATTACCATTAAATAAATTAATTTGAAAACAGCAGCCATAACAATATTAGAGAACTGCGTTGGTTATCCAAGTAACAAAAATATTCAGTTATAAGGTCATATAATGAAGAGATATAAAATAAAAAGTATGGTAAATAAAGAGGTTAAAACGGATCAAAAAAGCCTTTCAACTCAGAAAGGCTGTTTAACTAGACTGTGGCCACACAGCCAAAAATGTTGCTGCAGAAATTCAACCTCCATCTTTTCTGACTTTATAACTTATGCTGGTCACTTTACTGCACTCTAAGGTTGTAGACTCTTAATTATTACACCTTGGTTAAACACAAGTCTTGGGAATAAATTTCTTTGATCAAGGGAGGAATGTTTCCTACTTGTAAGGGCTGGCCACATTTTTAAACAGTTTTATATTAAAGGAAAAAGTACTTAATCAATCCAATTAGGGGAAAGAATTCTAGAAAACAATAGAATAACACATTTCAACCCAAATTCTGCCATATGAATTATGTATCCAAGTTAGTCATTTAATTCAGTATATTAGAAGAGTAACCATGATAATCCTGTAGTTCTTTAGATATTTTATGTAGCAAATAAACTTACCAGGATAACAGCACCTCACTTAGATTTACTTAAATAATATGATAAATATATACAAGTGGCCATTGTGGATTTAACTATATTTATTTATAAAATACCAGGCACCAGTGTGATAATGAGAATGGGATATTTAATAAACGTGCTTTGATCATTGCTCATTCATATTGAAGATTTATGTTAGATTCCTGCTTCATGTCGTTAACAAAAATAAATTTTAGTAAAGTTAAAAAAAAAAAAGAGGTTTAAAATTTTAGTGCAATAGAGGGAGATTAGATATTCCCCTCCAGGCAAGATGAAGCAATAGGCACCTGGTCAACACTGGGAACACACATGCACAACACAAAATAGGATGTGATCATTTTCAACATATTGGACAGCAGGTGATACAGGAAATTGATCTTTGAAAGCTGGCAAGGTGAATCCAATGAATGTTCTACCTTGTTGCTTTAAGAGAGTTTTCAGAGCATGGTACAGAGAAGAAAAATGCAGGAATGTCAGACTCCCAGAGCTGAAGAGATGAAGGAGCAAGTGTAGGAAGACCATGGTGGTTAGAGCTGGTAGTACCGAAAGGCCAGGACTGCATGAACAGAGAGCTCCACAGAGGAGAGGCTCACTAACTTATATGCGAAGAATCTAAAAACAAAAATAAGAATTGAAAATTTAATCCAACAATACACCAAAAGTTAATAATTCCTTTTGTTCACTTATAGCAGCATTAGTCAAACTATACAAAAAGTGGAAGCAACTGAAGAGTTCATTGACAAGCGAATGGTTAAACCAAAGGTGGCCTGAATCACAATGAAGTATTGTTCATCCTTAGAAAAGGAAGAACATTCTGAGCCATGCAAGAGGATGGGTGAACCTTGAGAACATTATGCTAATATGTTATATAGGGGTAAATAGTATCTGATTCCACTTAGTAAGTTTACTAGTGTAGTCAAATCCATACAAATGGAAAGTAGAACTGCAGTTTTCAGGGTCTGTGGGGAAAAAACAATGAGGCCTCAGTACTTTAAGGCTCAGAGTTGCAGCTGGGCAACATGGAAAAACTGTGGCAATGGACAGAGTCAGGGCTCCATTTGCTTAGCACCACAGAACTGTCCACTTAAAGATGGTCAATAGAGCAAAGTTTAGATTATTTGTGCTTGACCACAATAAAAATAAAACAAAAAAAGTAAGCAAAACAACATAAAACATTATCCTTTCTTAGTATTTCCATGAAGCAAATTTGGTGGAACACTAAGAAACAATCGAGACATTCATACACACACACCACACACACACACACACATGCACTCACACACACAAATCAGTTAACCATATTCATAAACTAAAAACAACAACAACAAAAACAGTAGAAAAAGAAACCTTAAAAAGTTGACAATACTCAATATTCATTGTCAATATTCAGCAAACTAGGAGTAGAATGAAATTTCTTCAACCTGATACAAGGCACCAATGAAAAGTCTATACCTAATATCATATTTCATGGTAAAAGCCTGATTTTCATTTGTTAATTAAGATTTTGTTTAGAATACATAAAAATACTTCAACAATAAAATAGAACTAAAATTACGGGTAAAATTTTACCAGATGCTTCACTTAATCAGACACAAGGATGGCAAACACAGCAGAGGAGTTCAGCTTCTTAGTCACTGGGGAAGTGCAACTTCAATTACAATGATGTGCCACTGCATACCTACTAAAGTGACAAGAATTCAAGAGTGAATATTCTACATGCTGGCAATGATACAGTACAACTGGAACATTTATACACTGCTGATGGTGTGTACAATGTTTCCAATACCCTAAGAACACTTTGGGGATTAAAAAAATTAAATGTACTTCATTCTTGCTTGCATTGAATAGAAGTTCATAGATAAAAATTAACATAGAAAAAGTCTGAAGCAAGGACTCAGACAATGCTATAAAGCACTAAAAGAACAATATGACATACATTCTCATCTCTGACCCTGGTTCCTGAACGTTTCTATTCTTGCTATGAGAGGAACAGTACCATGTAGTACTTGGTGTTTTTATTTTGTTTTGTTTTTGTTTGTTTGTTTTGGTACTAGAGATTGAACTCAGGGGCACTCGACCACTGAGCCACATCCCCAGCCCTATTTTGTGTTTTATGTAGAGACAGGGTCTCACTGAGTTGCTTAGCGCCTTGCCGTTGCTGAGGCTGGCTTTGAACTCTCAATTCTCCTGTGTCAGCCTCCCAAAGTGCTGGGATTACAGGCGTGAGCCACTGCGCTCTTCTAGTATTTGGCGTTTCACAGCATAGTTTATGTCCTCTGAGATGGATCCCATTTTTCCATGATGTTATCTCCAAATTGGTATATAAGTGTGTCTTGGAGGGGGAAGGGCCTTCCCAACTTTTCTGAGTTACATCATAATTGAGGTGACCAGGACCTCTTCTTCATGCAACTGCACTGAAACTCCCCTGTACTCTCTTCTCATCCAGGTCTCAACCCTGGCCACCAACCTTCCTGGCTGTGTAGCCCACTTTTAGGAAGAATCCTGCCAAGCTAATTTAGAGAGAATTCCTACTCCTGAAAACTAACTGCCCTGGTTCTCTGGTTGAGCACCTCCACCCTCAGTGTCCTCCAGGTTGTCTGCAGCCGTGTCCTGACTCCAGCAGAAAGCCTGTTCAGTGGATTTGGTTGGAATCCTTCACCCTTGATGTGTCCTCTAAGTAACTTTCCATCCACTGAGCCCTTGTTCTCTTTACTAGCTATAAATCCCCACTTTTCCTTAAATTCAATGCTGAGTCTGATTTCTCTCTCCTGTTTTAACAAAGGTTCTGGATAAAATCTTCCTTGTCATTTGAACAGGTGTCAAAATTTTTCTTTCCTTTAACAAGGGTGATCATGAAAATTTTTCTTTCCTTTAACAAGGGTGATCATGAATCCTACCCTACTTTGAATCTGCCTGCAATTCACTCCTTGCTTTGTTAAGTAGTAGGGAATTGTGAGTAGAAGTTAGGCAGGAAACAAGAAACACTGTAACCTCTCTCGTTCACTTTGTGTCCATGCCCAGATAAATAGATCTGTTTTCATGGTTGGTGGAAAGAGAACAATTAGATAAAAACCTGGGATGAAGCCATTCTGCCCATCTGTAAGTTACATTCACTTTTCAATTTATGTAACCAAGAATCCAAAAATTTAGCTAGCCCTATATGGCCACAGAGAACGGAAACACATCTGGCTGGTCCAGTGTAGCTTCCCAAGGATCCCCAGAATCCACAAGGGAGCCGGGCAGCTGGCATAAACTGTCTCTGCGAGGATGATCTCCCTGATTCCAAGATTCTTAATTTTTGCTGTGCCACATTCTTTTCATGCTTAAAGCATGTGTTATCCTTCAGGAGGGCTCCTACCAACTAACTATGCATTTATTTTTCTATTTAAGGAAATGCCTACAAATAGCCAACCTCACACTAAAGAAAAGCCAAGTCTTAAGTGTGCACAAAAAAAAAAAGGTCACTAATTTGATGTACCTAAATCAGACTGGGTCTTGAATTTTTGTACAATAGTAATTTTCTATTACCCTGTTCCAATTATGCTGTCTTGAGAGAGCTAAGGAACATTTGATTAAGGTAGTCAACAAGAAAATTTAAACTGCAATTATATGCTGATTTTATGAGATGCAGTTAAAATAGTCCTAAAATTAAATAAAAAGAGTAGAACAATGATATATCAGGTAAAACCAAATAAGAAAACTTCAGTGATAATCTTTAAATCGTAAAATAGAAGTAAAGATGAAAATATTGGATAGGTCATCCTATATTGATAATATGTTTTAATATACATATTGATATTTGACAAAAATTAATGTTTTATTTTCTAATAATCTACTAGAAAGGTAAAGAGAAATGATCAAAAACCAAACTGATTTTGTAAATACTAATGTTCTTAATTTTTGATATGTTAAATAGAAACAATAAAAACAAATTTTAAAAAAGTAGAGAGACTCCTAGGCCATCAAGAAAAAGACATTATCAATAGTTTCTTTTCTTCTACCAAGGAGAAGAAAAGAGACTATCTGAAAAGAAAAAAATAATTATTTAGGGAATTCTATGCCAGATTTTAGCAACATGTACAGAGGTTTTAGAGAAATACTTTGTGTTCCAAGAATGCTACACCCTGCCAAGTTGCCATTCACATATGTGAAGGCATCAAAAAAGACATTCTGTGCTCTTTGTGGGCTTGGACCATTTTCCTAATGTCTACTTTTTAGATGATAGGCTGAATTTGCCTGTTTATCCCCCCAAACCAGGAAAAGAACATGAAGTTACTCTAAGTGTGAGGTAATGAGTGCTTGGCAGCTGCTGAATGCGTGACAATTCTCGGTGATCCTTACAAAAAGGAGAGGGAAAAATCTCTACCTTAGGAAGTTAAATACAAAATGTCAACAATTAATGGAGTACAAGGAAATAAAAAGGAAAAAAGTAATACTATTGAATTCAACAACGTTGATACTCCACAGTCTGAACTTACACAATGGAGCCAAGTGGTACATGACGGCTACAAGTGGAAATGTGCTCTCTTTAGGGCATTACTACAAAGAGTATATTGGCAAGAGAGAAACTTCAAGTTTAAGGAGTTGGTAGCAAATCTAGGAATAGAATTCAGGTCTCCCAACTCTTAGTTCAGGGACTTTCTCTCATATCCCACTAATTCAAAGGGACTTAAGTCCATGAAATGGAGACTTAACCGCTTAACAGAAATCTGCTTCACAAGTGTGACCAAATGCCTCACAAATAGCCATTTAAAAGTCATGTCAGTAAGACTTTTATTTGAAGATGGATTACCAAACATATGCATTTAGCTCTGCTACTACCAGAACACAAACCAATAAAGGTGGAACAGAAGAGGGCACAGCAACAATTCTGGAAGGCAGTGAGTAAAGAGGCTAGTGTCAACAGACTGGACAAAGCTCCATCCTAAACTAGGGAAGCCAACAGGAATTTCATTTACTTGCAAACCCTCAAGCCTGAGGCACTGGCAACACAGGCTCCTCTGGAAACAGAAATCAAAGTGGAGGATGGCAGGAGAACAAGTTCCAAGTCTGTTTAAGAAGTGGTTCTTCCTTCCCCATTCTCAGCATGCAAACAGTGGGCCCTCCATCCCAGATCCCACCCAGGAGAAGACTGGGAACGTATTCTACAGGGGATCTCTGCACTGAAAGATACCAGCCCCGCTGACAATGAGATTCCACATTGTAAAAACAGATTACACAAAAAATGACTGCTAGTGTTATCTCCTAGATGTCTACTTAGCTTTCTGATTGGTTATATTTTCTATTGGCAATCTGATTAGTTCCAAGTTTAAAGGAAAAAAAAAAGGGCTAAAAATACTAATATCAGGGTTTCCTAAAAGCAAACACATAGAGCTGGATGTGGTGGGGCACACCTGTAATCCCAACTATTTAGGAGGGGTGAGGTAGGAGGACTGCAAGTTTGAAGCCAGCCTCAGTAACATAGTGAGAATGGTCTCCAATGTTTTTAAAAAATTAAAAGATATGGGGATGTAATTTAGTGGTACAGCATCCCTGGGTTCAATCCTCAATACTGGAAATTAAAAAATAAAACAGTTCAGTCAGATCACCCTAGAATTACAGAAAAGAATGGCAAGGCTTCCTAGATGTTAAGAACATCATGTACCAGAGAAACAGCAAAGCAACTTGGAAAAGACAGAAAGGTCATGGAATTGAAATAGATAATTTCAAGGTCTGTTTTTACACATAGATTTATTTACTTGTTTGTTCATTTATTTACTTATTGGTATCAGGGATTGAACCCAGGTATACCTAACCACTGAACAACATTCTTATTCCTTTTCATTTTGAGACAGGGTCTTGCCAAGTTGCTTAGAGCCTCGCTAAGTTTCTGAGGCTGGCTTTGAACCTATGATCTTCCTGCCTCAGCCTCCTGAACTACTGAGTTTATAGGCATGCACCACCACACCCAGCGGGGAGTAGGGGGAGGGGTGGAGAATTGGAATAGGAAAGACATTAGAATGAATCAGGCATCACTTTCCTAGGCATAACTTTCCTATTACATGAATACACGACTAGTAAAACTCCACATCATGTTCAGCCACAAGAATGGTAAGTCATACTCCATGCATGTATGCTATCAGAATACACACTGTCATGTATATCTGAAAAGAACAAACAAAAAATTAAAAAAGAAAAAAAGTATATTGGCATCAGAATTTATGCATGTCAGCTCATCTGTATAAAAATATAAATCCCTGAGTTCTCTCTTACTATCCTCATCTCCCCGTGTAGCCTCATTCCTCTCTGTTGTAAGAATGTGGAACTGGGAGACATCACTCAAGTTTGCAACTAAACTCTCTCATGTCCTAATTGTGTGATTTTAAGACATATCCCCATGTCTCTGTTGCTTTCTCCATAAAGCAAGGATAACCACACTGGACCTATCTCGTGTGCAAATTGTCAGGACTGATGAATTTGCATAGGTCAAACTCTTAGCATGACCTCTGCTCTATAGCAAGTGCTCCGTACCTGTTCATGGCTTAATTTCATTTTTATTTACTAATTTTTCAGGTTTTATATTAGAGGACAAATATTCTTAGATTTCCCAATTAAATGTAGGGAAAGTCCTGTTTTAAATCACTTTCTGCTGGGATAACTGGCATCAAAAACTAACTTATCTCCACAGTCACAAGACTTGTGATTTTTTAAAAAAATTAAATCTCTTTTAAATTGGTAATAGAAACCTAAAAGCTGTATCTATTAATGGGATAATTTGTGAAGTTTCTATGCAAGTATATGTTATGAAAGGTTAAAATCAACTTAAACATACCTGTCTCCTCCAACATTTTTCATTTCTTTATGATGAAACATTTTTTGTGTGCCAATGAACTTATTTACATATTATATCTAGAAGAAGATACATGAACTCTTATACAATTAATTTCCAAAAATGTGCAAGAAATTACTATAATTTCTTTATAAACCAAAGCACGTATTAAAATCAGTTGGCTTTGGATGGATCATTCTGTGATGTTCTCAATATAAATGGCATACACTTGATTTGAAACCCAGAAAAAGTATAAGCTGCAGCAATCTGGATAGAAAGTATTAATTTCATGACACTCTAACAATTACAAAATTTAATTTAATGTTTTTATTAGAATTTATAGTTGTACATAGCAGTTGGGTTCATCCTAAGAAACTCATACAGGCATGGAAAATGATTTCATCTCATGATCCTACCTTTTTCCTCTCTTTTTCCCTTCTGTGCTCTCTACCCTCCCTCTCCTGTTCTCCTTCCTCTACTAGATTCCCTTTCTCTTGTCGATTTACACATATTTGATTGGTTCTTTTTACTTATACGTAAAGGTGAAATTCCCTGTGGTCTATTTATACATGCACATAACATGATTTTCTAGGAAGTCATTCTGCACTGCAATGTAAAGACTTAATTTGTTTTAAGGGGTAAACAAAGGTCCCAAATAAACTAAACATTTTACTCTTGTTTAGCATGCCAAGATTAATCACAGATTTTCCAGTAAATTATCTCTTACTCATCTCTTCACTCTTCCTCTTGATTTCCATCTACATTACTGATTTTCCTTTTATCTTTACCAAGAATATAAAAGATATGTACACTAAAGACTACAACACAGTGTCAGGGGAATTTGAGGAAGACAAACACAGGGAGAAAGTTTGGTCTTGACAGTGCTTTTCATTTGCTCCCAAATCCACAAGCAATAAAAGGCCATGTTTTTTGAGTCCCTATAGGATTTTCACTTGGTGTGATGATAGACTTAAAGAATGAGTTAACAAATATGAATTAACAAATATGCTCTTGCTTTCACTTTCTGGAAGAAACCATGGAAAACTGGTGTTAATTATTTTTGAAATGCTACATAAAATTCACCAGTGAAGCCCTCTGGGTCTTCACTAGCTTTTTGGAAAGGTTCTTAATTATTGATTTAATCTCTTTTACATATATATATATAGGGCTACTCAAATATCTATTTCTTTTTGCATTTTGGTAGTTTGTGTCTCTTAAGGAATTGACCTAATTAGTCTGTTATAAAATTTATGGACATAATTTATTTATTGTCCTTCAGACCACATAGAATCAGTAGTAATGCCCCATTTATTTCTGATATATATTTTTTCGCATCTTTGTTTTTTGATTAGCCTGGCTAAAAGCTTAACAGTTCTGTGGTTTTTCTTAAAAGAACTAGATTCGGCATCAAATGTTTTCATTCTATTATTTTTCTGAAAACTCATTCATGTTATAAGAAATATTTTCCCATTTTAAATTTGTAGACAGCTAGTTTAACTATATTTTATTTTCAATCTTTCTTGCTTTATAGCATTTCTATTCATAATTTATTCATTGAAGTTTTTTTTTTTTTTTTGGTACCGGGAATTGAACTCAGGGGCACTCGACCCCTGAGCCACATCCCCAGCCCTATTTTTTGTTTTATGTAGAGACAGGGTCTCACTGAGTTGCTTAGTGCCAGGTCATATAAAAACTAGAACATATTACTAGAGCATTATACTAGGAAAATGCATAGATGGCTACACTAGTCACATAAATACTAGAACATGTATTTTAAAGTCTATAAGAGTTTATATAATTTAAAAAATCCTAAATAACAACCAAGCTTATATTAATAAAAAACAAACAAACTGGTAACTATGTTCTATGTGCTATCAAAATTACCTGAAAAAAAATGACAAGCTTTTCAATCCTAATAACTTTCCAAATGACAAAATACATTATAAAATTTATGAGTTAAAGGAAAATATTGAATTACATTTTTACAAAAGTTCAAAAATTGTCCTGTGTATTAAATTTAGATCTAAAATATATTTTAGGTGCTTTTTTTTATCTACAATGCCTGTTATCAGCACCTCTGTGTAAAGTCTGGGACTGAAATGTAAGAGCTTACCTTGAAACTTCTGTTCTCTTAATTGCTCTTGTGTCTGTGTTGTGTCAATATCATACTGTTTTGATTACTACAGTTGTGTAATATATTTTGAAGTCGGGTACTATAATGCCTCCTGATTTGTTCTTCTTTTTTCTGTTATTTAAAATTTGTTTAATTAGTTATATATGACAGGATGCATTTATGCAATTTGATACATCATACATAAATGAAGAATAATTTCTCATTTTTCTGATTGTACATGGTGTAGAATCACATTAGTCATGAAGTCATATATGTAGATAAAGTAATAATGTCTGTTATATTCTACTGTTCTTCCTATCCCCACATCCCATCCCCTCCCTTCACTGCCTTCTAGCTAATCTAAAGTAACTCTATTCTGATTTGTTCTTTTTGTTGAACATTAGTTTACAACTTACAGTTCTTTGTTGGCCTATGAAGATTTTATGATTACTTTTATAGTTCTGTGAATACCATTGCTATTTTGGTAGAGATTTCATTGATGCTTTCAGTAATATGAAAAGTTTAACAGTAATGATATTTTCAATCCATGAACATGGGATGTCTTTAGATTTTTTCTGTGTCCTCTTCAATTTCTTTCAGCCATGTTTTACTCTTCTCATTGTAGAAATATTTCACCTCTAGTTATATTACTGTATCTTTTTTGGTAGCTTTTATAAACAGATTATTTTATAATTCCTATTTTTTGTAATTTGTTACTGTTATATAAAAATTTCCTGATTTTTGTATCTTGATCTTGGACCTGTCAAATTTTCTGAATTCACTTATTAACTTTAATAGTTTTTTTGTGGAGTCTTCAACAATTTCTATTTAAAGGAACATACCACCTGAAAGCAGTGACAATTTGACTTCAGCTTTTCCCATTTAGTGTTCTCATATTCTTATTAATCTATTACTATTATTATTATTATTATTAATCTTTTATTACTTTCTCTTGCCTAATTGCTCTAGCTAGAACTTCTGGTACAATGTTTTTTTTAATTAATTGATTTATTTATTCTAATTAGGTATATATGACAGCAGAATGCATTTTGATTCGTTGTACACAAATGGAACACAACTTTTCATTTCTCTGGTTGTACACGAAGTAGTGTTGCACCATATGAGTAGTCATACGTGTACCTAGGGTAATAATGTCCATCTCATTCCACCATTTTTCCTGTTCCCATGTCCCTCTCTCCTTCCCTTTGCCCAAATATCCTCCATTCTTCCTTTGCCCACCCTCCCATTATGGATCAGCATTCACTTATCAAAGAGAGCATTCGGCCTTTGGTTTTTTGGAAATGGCTTAGTTCACTTAGCATGCTATTCTCCAACTTTATCCATTTACCTGCAAATGCCATTATTTTATTCTTTTAATGCTGAGTAATATTCCATTGTGTATGTATACACCACAGTTTCTTTATCCATTCATCTATTGAGGGGCAACTAGGTTGCTTCCACAGTTTAGCAATTGTGAATTTTGCTGCTATAAACATTGAAGTGGCTGTGTTACTGTATGTAGTATGCTATTTTTAAGACATTAGGGTATAGACTGAGGAGTGGGATAGCTGGGCCAATGGTGGTTCTATTCTAAGTTTTCTAAATAAATTCCACACTGCCTTCCAGATTGGTTGCACCAATTTGCAGTCCAACCAGCAATGTATGAGTGTGCTTTTCCTCCACATTCTCACCTATTGTTGTTTGTATTCTTGATAATTGCCATTCTGACTGGAGTGAGATGAAATCTTAGTTTTAATTTGCATTTCTCTAATTACTAGAGAAGTTGAACACTTTTTCATATATTTGTTGATCGATTGTATTTCTTCTTCTAAGAAGTGTCTGTTCAGCTCTTTAGCCCATTTGTTGATTGGGTTGTTTGTTTATTTGGTGTTAATTTTTTTGAATTCTTTATATATCTTGGAGATGAGTGCTCTATCTGATGTGCATGTGGCAAAAATTCACTCCCAAAATATGTTTTCCCTTCACCTAATTGATCTTTGATTTTGCTGAAAAGAAGCTTTTTAGTTTGAATCTATCCCATTGATTGATTCTTGCTTTTATTTCTTGCACTTTAGGAGTCTTGTTGAGGAAGTTGGGGCCTACTTTTTCTTCTATTAGGCATAGGATCTCTAGTCTAATTCCTAGGTTCTTGATCCACTTTGACTTGAGTTTTGTGCATGGTGAGAGAGAGGGGTTTAGTTTCATTTTTCTACATATGGATTTCCAGCTTTTCCAGCACCATTTGTTGAAGAGGCTATCTTTTCTCTAATGTATATTTTTGGTGCCTTTGTCTAGTATGATTGCTTTTTCTATTTCTATAAGGAATGACATTAGGATTTTAATTGGAATGGCATTGAATCTGTATAATACTTTGAGTAGTATGCCATTTTGACAATATTGATTCTGCCTATCCAAGAGCATGGGATGAGGATATAGCTCAGTTGGCAGAGTGCTTGCCTTGCATGCACAAGGCCCTGGGTTCAATCCCCAGCACCACAAAAACAAAACAACCAAACCAAGAGCATGGGAGATCTTTTCATCTTCTTAAGGTCTTCTTCAATTTCTTTCTTTCATGTTCTTTAGTTTTCATTGTAGAGGTCTTTTACCTCTCTTGTTAAATTGATTTCCAAGTATTTTATTTTTTTGAGGCTATTGTGAATGGGGTAGTTTCCTAATTTCTCTTTCAGAGAATTCATCATTGATGTACGGAAATGCTTTTGATTTATGCATATTGATTTTATATTCTGTTACTTTGCTGAATTTATTTATTAATTCTAGAAATTTTTTGGTGGAATTTTTGGGATCTTCTAAGTACAATATCAAGTCATTGGCAAATAATGATAGTTTGAGTTCTTCTTTTCCTATTCATATTCCATATGTTGAACCAACCTTGCATCCCTGGAATGAACCCCACTTGATCATGGTGCACTATTGCTATTAATATGCTTTTGTATGCAATTTGCCAAAAATTTATTGAGAATTTTTGCCTCTATATTCCTCAGGAATATTTGTCTGAAATTTTCTTTCTTTGATGTATCTCTGTCTTCTTTTGGTATCAGGGTAATACAGTCTCGTAGAATAAGTTTGGTAGGGTTTACTCCTTTTCTATTTTATGGAATAATTTGAGGAATATTGGTATTAATTCTTTTAGGTTTTGCAGAAGTCAGCTAAGAATCTGTCTGGTTCTGGGCTTCTCTTAATTGGAAGGCTTTTGATTGTGTATTGTTGTTCCTTGCTTGAAATTGATCCGTTTAAGTTGTATCTGACCTCCTGGTTCAGTTTGGGTAGGTCATATCCCTCTAGAAATTTGTTGGTGTCTTTGAGATTATCTATTTTACTGGAGTATAAATTTTCAAAATAATTTCTAATTATCCTCTGTATTTCAATAGTGTCTGTTGTGATATTTCCCTTTTCATCAAAAATTTTAGTAATTTGGGTTTCCTTTCTTCTTATTTTCATTAAGGTGGCTAAGTGTTTGTCAGTTTTATTTATTTTTTCGAAGAACTAGCTTTTTGTTTTGTCAATGTTTTGAATTGTTTTTTGTTTCAATTTCATTGATTTCAGCCCTAATTTTAATTATTTTTGTTTTCTACTTCTATTGTTGTTGGTTTGTTCCTCTTTTTCTAGAGCTTTGAGTTGTAATGTCAGGTTGTTTATTTGTTGACTTCTTCTTTTAATGAGTGACCTTAATGCAATGAACTTTCCTCTTAGTACTGCCTTCATAGTGTCCCAGAGATTTTGATATGTTGTATCAGAGTTCCCATTTACTTCTAAGAATTTTTTTAATCTCTTCCTGATGTCTTCTGTTATCCATGCATCATTTAATTGTGTATTACTTAGTCTCCAGGTGGTGGAATAGCTTCTATTTTTTAATTTGTCACTGATTTCTAAGTTTATTCTATTACAGTCAGATACAATGCAGGGTAGTATCTCTACTTTTTTGTATTTGCTAAGACTTGCTTGTGCCATAACATGGTACAATGTTAAGTAAATGTGAAAAATCAATATTCTTGTCTTGTTCCAGCTTTAAGAGAAAGAGCTTTCTGCTTTTCCCCATTTAGTATGATGCTAACTGTGGGATTATGATATGTGGTCTTATAATATTGAGGTATATCCCTGCCATACTTAATTTGTCAAAGCTTTTAGTATGAAAGGGTGCTGAACTTTATTATATGCCTTTTGCACTCTGTTGAGATGACAGTATAGTTTTTGTCCTTGTGCTCTTAAAGCAGTGGGCCAATTTTATTGATTTGTCTGTGTTGTACCATCTTTGTATCCCTGGGATGAATCCTACTTGATCATGGTGGAAAATGTTCAATGTGCTGTTGGATTTACTCTGTTTGGATTTCATTGAGGGTCCTTTCATTTGTTTCACCAAGCATATTGGATATTTTGAGAGAAAGAGAGAGAGTTTCTCCTTTCCTATTTTTGGTATCAGGGTAACATTCGTCTCTTAGAATTTGTTTGGAAAAATCCACTCATCTTTAATATTTTGAAGTAATTAATGAAAAACTGATATCTATTTTTCTTTAGATTATTGGTAGAACTCAGCCCTGAATCCATCTGTTCCTGGAAAGTTTTTGTTACTGATTTGATTTTGTTACTTCTTACTGATCTAGTTTTCTTTTCCTTCATGATTGAATCTTGGTAAAAATCTATGTAACCATGAAGTTCTTTTGGATATTAAATTTGTTGATATATAGTTTTTATTACAATTATCTTTATTTTTACATTATCAGTTATAAGTTCTCTCTTTTCATAAATGTGGGGAATTTTTGATGTCTACATGTAGAAAGAGGAAACTAGATGCTTACTTTTTACCAATTATAAAAGACAACTCAAAATGGACCAAAGGCTTCCATGTGAGACCTGAAACTGTGAAAATGTAGAAGAAAATATAAGGTAAATGCTTACAGCCATCAATGTGGGCAAGTACTTTTTTTTTGACAAGACCCCTAAAGAACAGGAAAAAAATAGACAAAAATAGATTATATAAACTAAAATCTGCTCAACAAAGAAGACAATCAGCAGATTTAAGAGACAACCTATAGAAAGAAAATATTTGTAAATTATACATATACACACACACACACACACACACATATACACATATATATATATGTATGGGTGGCTAAGGGTTTGTCAATTTTATTTATTTATTCAAAGAACTAGTTTTTTGTTTTGTCAATTTTTTGAATTGTTTCTTTTGTTTCAAAATTTCATTGATTTCAGCCCTAATTTTAATTATTTTCTGTTTTCTGCTTCTATTGGTGTTGGTTTGTTCCTCTTTTTCTAGGCTTTTTACATACACACACACACACACACACACATATACACACATCACATATACATAAACACATTTGCCATGACATACTACTCATCCATAAAAAAGAATTAAATCCTGTCATTTGCAACAGCAAGAATGAGACTGAAGATCATTAATTGGAACAATCCAGGCACAGAAAGACAAGTACCATGTGATTTCAGTTATGTGCAATTTTGAAAACCTGACCTCATAGAAGCTGAGGGAAGAATGGTGGTTATCCAAGACTGGTTATTCAAACAGATTTAACATTACACAATCTATCCGTTTATCAAAACATAATAGTATGTTCCATAAATACGTATGGTTTTTATGTTGTTTTAAAAATAAATTAAAAATAAGATATTTGCTTAGTTATGAAGATTAAGAAATATGACATAGTTTTGTCCTTCATATTTTCTAGCAATAGAAACTCTTGCTAAAGATAAATGAGTTTAAGCTGGGCGCAGTGGCACCTGTAATCCCAGTGGCTCAGGAGGCTGAGGCAGGAAGATCAATAGTTCAAAGCCAGTTTAGCAAAAGCTAGGCACTAAGCAACTCAGTGAGTCCTTGTCTCTAAATAAAATAAAGAAACAATAGGTGTGAGAAAGTGGCTCAGTGGTGGAGTACCTCTGAGTTCAAACCCCAGTACCTCACCCCTCCAAAAAATATATACAATTTAACTCTTTTGTTGAAAGCATGTGATCATTTTTGAAACATATCTGAATAAATATTGATGTAGAGCTTACCGAAAATGTTCCAACTTTCCACTCCAGTTATTTCTTCATCTCAATGTTTTTTTTTTTCCACTTGAAATGTTAGCATTATTTGTATTTTTCCTTTTGAGGGAAGCCATCTCAATATGGTTAATAAAGTTTGATGTGGTTAGACAGGTATTAAGCATTGGTGTGGCATCATGAAATTGAAACATCAGTCAATTCTTCACTAAGGACTCACCAGTTAGTCTGAAGTGTTCATTACCTGACCTGTTACTTTCCTCTATTGAGTCACCTCCTGAGCTGCTTTTCTCTTCAATAGCACAGGAAGAATGTACACAGATGGAGTTCTGGGGTCTGTTTCAGCTTAAAATCTG
>PVHX01009239.1:61424-77901 GCA_004024805.1 Geosciurus inauris | reverse complement strand
TGTTAAGTTTTTTGAGTTCTTTATATATCCTGGAGATCAGTGCTCTATCTGATGTGCGTGTGGCAAAAATTTGCTCCCAGAATGTAGGCTCTCTGTTCACCTCATTGATAGTTTCTTTTGCTGAGAAGAAGCTTTTTAGTTTAAGTCCATCCCATTTATTGATTCTTGCTTTTATTTCTTGTGCTATAGGAATCTTGTTAAGGAATTCAGGGCCTAATCAAACGTGATGAATATTTGGACCTACTTTCTCCTCAATTAGATGCAGGGTCTCAGGTCTAATTCCTAGGTCTTTGATCCACTTTGAGTTGAGTTTTGTGCATGGTGAGAGGTAGGGGTTTAGTTTCATTTTACTGCATATGGATTTCCAGTTTTCCTAGCACCATTTGTTGAAAAGGCTATTTTTTCTCCATTGTATGTTTTTGGCAACTTTGTCTAGTATGGGATAGCTGTACTTATGTGCATTACTCTCTGTGTCTTCTATTCTGTACCATTGGTCTACATGTCTGTTTTGGTGCCAGTACCATGCCGTTTTTGTTACTATAGCTTTGTAGTAAAGTTTAAGGTCTGGTATTGTGATGCCTCCTGCTTCACTCTTCTTGCTCAGGATTGCTTTTGCTATTCTGGGTCTCTTATTTTTCCAAATGAATTTCATGATTGCCTTTTCTATTTCTATAAGAAAGGACTTTGGGATTTTAATTGGGATTGCATTGAATCTGTATAGCACTTTGGGTAGTATGGCCATTTTGATAATATTGATTCTGCCTATCCAAGAACATGGGAGGTCTTTCCATCTTCTAAGATCTTCAATTTCTTTCTTTAGTGTCTTGTAATTTTCATTGTAGAGGTCTTTCACCACTCTTGTTAGATTGATTCCCAAGTATTTTATTTTTTTGGAGGCTATTATGAATGGAGTAGTTTTCCTAATTTCTCTTTCAGAGGACTCATTGCTGATGTATAGAAATGCATTTGATTTATAGATATTGATTTTATATCCTGCAACTTTGCTGAATTCATTTATCAGTTCTAGAAGTTTTCTGGTGGAATTTTTTGGATCCTCTAAGTATAGAATCATGTCATCTGCAAAGATTAAACCCAGGGATGTTTTGCCACTGAGCCACCCCCAGCCCTTTTTATTTTTTTATTTTATTTTATTTTATTTTATTTTATTTATTTATTGGGCACCGGGGATTGAACTCAGGGACACTGGACCACTGAGCCACATCTCTAGCCCTATTTTGTGTTTTATGTAGAGACAGGGTTTCACTGAGTTGCTTAGCACCTCACTGTTGCTGAGGCTGGCTTTGAACTCAAAAATTCTCCTCCCTCAGCCTCCCAAAGTTCTGGGATTACAGGCATGCACCACCACACCCAGCTCCTTTTTATTTTTAATTTTGACAGAGGGCCTTGGTAAGTTGCTTAGGATCTTGATAAATTGCTTAGGATCTCACTAAATTGCTGAGGTTGGCACTGAACTTGGGATGCTCCTGCCTCAGCCTCCCAAGTTGCTGAGATTACAGGCATGTGCCACCACTCAGCTCTATTGAGGCCTAATTGACAAATAAAAATTGTACATCTTGAAGATGTACATTGTGGAACGATTACTACAGTCAAGTTGATTACACACCCATCCCCTCACAGTTAACATTTTTTTGTGTGCTTGGTGAGAATATTTAAGATCTCCAATCTTGGTAAATTGCAATAATACCACATAATGTCATTAGCCACAGTCACTGTGCTGTACATTAGACTTCCAGGACCTACCCATTCTTGTAAGTAACACAGAAAGTCACACGTCACCTAACGACAGACAGGGATACACTGGGAGAGATGTGTCATTAGGTGATCTCGTCACCGTGTGAGCATAATAGGGCACACGTGTTCACACCTGGAAGGTAGGGCCTACTGCACAGCCAGCCTAGGTGACACTCCTAAGTAGATGCACACCTATATGTGGTGTAGCCTGTGTTCTGTGGCTACAGACCTGTGCAGCAGGTCACCTAATGAGCACACAGGCAGTAGTGACAATGGTGAGTATGTATGCATCTGACATAACTGAACACAGAAGAGGCACAGAAGAGATGCTGGGCAAGGGGAATTGTTCAGCAGTCTAAAACAGAGGTTGGTTTTGTAAATGATTCCTGCCTCAGGAAGAGCGATTAGAAGCTGCTAGGCCAACATTCCACTCCAGTGGAACCCTGGAAGCAGAGGCAATATTAAAACTGCTCTGTGAGTACTTCCACTTCTGGCATGATTCACTCTTTCCCACAAGGAGTTTATTGTGTTACTTTGATTCTTAAAACAGAAAGGCTTTTAAAAAAAGAAGGAGAAGAGGATGAGAAGGAGGAGAAGGAGGAGGTGGAGGAAGAGGAGAAGAAGGAGAAGGAGGAGGAGGCAGTTTCTCCTCCATAGTGGTTTAGGAGTCCAGCTGGGAGCCAAACACTTTCACAGAACTGGGCAACCGGAGCTCAAAACCCTGCAGCACTTCAGGCACTTCTGTCCTCCCTTCACTTACAACTAAAGTACTTTTGTCACTCGCACCAGGAGCGAAACCCACTTAGATCAGGAGTTAATAAAATCATGACTCATTTTCTTCTGCTTGAGTCTACAAACCCTAGCAGAGCCTGGAAGAATGGTTTCACTGTGTCCAGCTAAGTTTTGTGTTTCTCTCTCCCAGCTCTCAATTACTTATGGGCATAATCATAGGTAAGCCCGTATATATACAAGGTATATATCACTTACGTAAGTCTGAAGCAGTGTTTAAAACAATAAGAAAGAATCCCAGGTGCTGTGGTCTAGGATTTGGCTTGCTGCCCACCTAGATTATTATGGAACTTCACTGGAGAGAAAAAAGAGTGGCGCATACCTGAGGCTGTTGATTGTGTTGGTGTCCTTGATAAACTGAGCTAATCCTTTTATAATTCAAGTCTCCAGCAACGGAGCAAGGAATCAAACCTGGACTCGCCCTATCTCCAATACTCTTGGAGTTTCTGTCCTGTTTCCACACCACTGAAGGCTCAGTTTCTCCAGTGGCCTTAATTCTACACAACCTCTGCAAAAAAATTATTTTCTTTTTTTTTTTTTTTTAATTTCAAAAGTCGCACTGTGCTTTAATGCCAGCAGGTGAGCTGAGGGGGTTAGTGTCTAAACTCCATCATCATGAAAAGAACCTGCTGGGAAATGCTTGGAGGTCCTGTTTGGACTGCTGGTCTTTCCATTAGCAGTTTTCAGGGATTTGTCTTAGTCTGCTGACAATTACTGAGGTTGAACCGTACTGTAGCAGCACCTGGAATGTTCTGCTTTGTTTGCTTTGGGGTGAAATGTCTTAAGTTACAGTGGATTATAATAAATACAAGACTGATAAAAAGAAAACCACCTCCTGCTGGGAACAATGAAGAGGGAGGTTAACCATTACAAAATAACAGTTTTGCAGGAAATCGCATCACCGATACAGAAGTTATTGATTAACTGGAGTCCAGTTTCTGGAATTAATGGGAAAACACTGCTTTAATGAACTGTGTTATTCTAAGGTCATTCAAAGTTCAGAAATTCTAATCTAAAAAAATGTATATGGGTCAGTAAGACCATGCCTAATATAGAAAGTAGTGTCAGTAAGGTGAAGTACTCCAATATTTTCTACCTAGATATATCTATTTTGAACTTAATTATAAGCTAGCTACGGAAGTTTCAGTGACCACACAAAATAGCATTGTTCAACCTCTGCTTTGTGAACTATTTGGTCACTTCCCAAAGGCATTTTCAGAGACAGCAGTAAAACCTAACTAGGTGTGGATTTGAAAAGCACAGGAAAAGGTTTTAAGAGCGTAAATGTTAAGCGCAGTACAACATTACCTCAGAGATCCCAGCATACCTTGCTCCCTGCCTACCTGTAACTTTTAACCGCAATGAATTCAACTTTGAAAGAGACAAATGACAAAACAAGCTAGTAGCAGAAATCAACTCAAGCCAAGAAGAGAAAGAAGAAGAACCAAACCACGTTTCCTCTGAGATGCACGGGGGTTTTTTTTGTTTTTTTGTTTTTCATACCTGGGATTGAACTCAGGGGTACTTGGCCACCAAGCCACATCCCCAGCCCTATTCTACAATGCATGTTTTTAACACCTCTTTAAGTCTCTAAAGTCAGGGTGTGCCTTTCAGTCAACAGAACTTTACGAGTAGTTGCGTTGGCTAGACTGTGGTCGGGAACACGGTCACGCTAGTCACACTGCGACCACGTTACCTGAAATGTATGCACCATTAGTGCCTCACACGCTGAGCGTCATCGACTTTTAGAAAATGTTAATTGACATATAAAATCACGCATGTTGATTTAAATGTGATTTTTCTATACATGTGTATGAGGGCTAACGATCCTCCGACCAGGGCATTGGGCATCTTCATCCCTCAAGCGTTTATAATTTTTTCATGTTGGAAACATTCAAAATCCTCTCTACTAATTTTTTGAAATATGCAATTAATTGTGGTCCGTTGGTTATCCTACTGTGCTGTATGTCATTAGAAGTTTCTCCTCCTACCAACTCAGAACAAACTGGGCTCATACACATACTGACTTTTAAAATGAAATTTTTAAAGTCTTCATCATGATTTAGCATTGAAACAAAGAAGTTTTAGGATTGCCTTAACCAGTATTTTGCTTACATTTTCCCATTAGTGGACAAGATAATGTTATATGATCAAAATCTACTTCTAAATTAAGTCTGAGAGAACTTTCAGTAAATATAAACTTTTTAACAATCTATGAGATAAGAAAGTGTGGCGTCACCAAGCACATTACAATCATTCTATTTTTAAAGCTTGTAGTGTACACTCATTAAGGTGTCTTAACTCCACAAGCTGAACTCTCAAACATCCTGAGATCTGAAACAAGCATTTGAGAAGTGAAATCTTTATACAAAAGGTATACGTTGCCTAATATTTAATGTCTTCTCAGGACTCGCGTCCATTCCATGCAGAGGCAGAGCCTGGGCCAGATATCAGCTTCCCACAGACTGTGTGTTTCCTCCAAGTGGAGGATGTCCGTTTGTACCGTCTTCTGAGCAAGGCTTTAAAACAGCTGTGTGGGGCAGCACTCTACAGGTGCTTTTTACACTCCTGGTTTCGGAAATTACAACTGAGAAACGGAAATGGGTGGCGGATCTCACGGCTCAGACGACGAGAGCCAAGGCGTGGTAGTGCCCGTGTGGAATCTAGCTGTGTTTCTCAGGTCTGACTTACGGATTCCCTCCATCATTTAACTTCCTGGGACAAGCAAGTATTACAATAGTGCCTAACAAGCAAAGAAACCTGGGGATGGTGCTCCCTCGTGCGGCCAAGTCCTCAAAACTCTTCAAATAAGGGGAAAATTCACCCTCGAGTGGAGCACGCATTAGAACAAAGAAGCCCACCCACCTCTGTACCTGCCGCATCCAGACAGGAAAACACCTCCAAAAGCTGGTGTTTTATTTAATTGACACAAACAAGTCAGAATGCATTTTTAGGTCACAAAAATAAAGAAAAATAAAATTTAACAGGGCTGGAGTCTGGTACCATTAGTTTTATGTATTTTATTTATCTTTAATTGTTAATGCATATTCATCATGCAAATTAATGGAATCCACTTATATTTTCATACATGCATACAGCATGAATTTTACAAATTTTAATGTCTGGTATATGTGAAGAAATTCTCAATTAAAGGAAAGTTTCTTCTTTGAAAAAAAAAAGGGGTCCTGGGGCTTGCGGGGGATTTTTTCTTTTTAAAAAAAAAATAGAATGGCTCTCAAACAGGAGTGATCTTTTGCTTCTCAAAAGACAATGGAGGGGCTGGGGTTGTGGCTCAGTGGTAGAGTGCTTGCCTAGCATGTGTGAGGCACGGGGTTCGATTCTCAGCACCACATATAAATTTAAAGGAAAAAAATAAAGGCCCATCAACAACTAATAAAAATATTTTAAAAAAAAAAGACAGTGGAAATATTTTCAGGCATTTTTTGTTTCTAATAAGTTTAAGGAAGGGAGCCACGGAACCTGTAAGTAAAATGCAAAGATACCATCAGACACGGAATCCCTCCGCCAGCCTGCCAGGAGACCTGAGGCTGAATAACTGACTCCAGAACATTGCACGGTTCTTTTCATGTGCAATATATAAACCTTAAGCTTTATAAATATATAGAATTTATCAGACACAAAACCAAATGCATCATCTCTAAAATCCCAGCAATAAAACCAGAAATTCAGAAATCTGATTCTCATCAACTCAGTTTAATGTTTGATTAAATTTTTTTAGACTATATATGTATAATATGATATATTAACAATGTTCATTGTTTTTCAAAATAGAAGATATGTTTGTGTGTTTTGGTTGACAGCCACCAAGAGATACAAATTCAGATATTCTAGTCCCTTGGAAAAACACTAGGAAAGCAAAATTGTTTGAATTAACTCCAGGTGGGACTGAATACTTTCATTAGAAAAACATGCCTGCTAGCAAAGGCCCCACTGAGAGCAGGGAGGAAAGAACAGATTCACCAGCATCCTCTCTCCTCCAGCAACCAAAGAAAAGCAATTCTTTTAGGACCAAGACTCCTGGCCTAGGATCCCTGGATCCTAAATCCCTATGAAAATAAGAGTCTGATACTATTTTCAACCTGTCAAAATTTTTGAACAATGAATATTTATCTACAATAAAATATACTGAGCTCACTAAAATAAAAAGAATATAGATACTGGTTGTCAGAGAGAAATTCACGTCATTTGATGTTACATGGTAAGAATTTCTGGAGCCTTTGGAAGAAAATAATTTTTTAAAAGTACTTTATGTTTAAATAAGAACTTCAAAACTACTGCCCAGGGAAACCTGGTAATTAAGATGGTAAGCATGGAAAAGTAAAGCCATGATACCATGAAGAACCAACTTCACTTCTCTGCTTTGCTCCTTGCAGTTCTTGCTAGAGTTCTTTGGACGTAGTTATAACCTCAATTAATATTCTGGTTTGTGCCCGATCATTTAAAAAAAGAGTAGAACTTCCCCAAGTTCAGACTGGTGGAGTGCAGTAAGAACGTCCCAGAGGAGAGCGCAGGGAGACCATGAGGCCGAGACCCCTCCCCACACACCAACCCTTAATGGGGCTTCATGGGAAGCAGGTGCTGGACGCTTGGTCTTGGCTTGGTGTGATTGTGGAAGGTGATCCCATCATGGGAGCACACCCTCTGAGGGAGTCAAGGCTAGTCTCACTGTGTGCGTTCTCATGAGAGTGGGTTGTTATAGTCAGGCCACATGCTTGGTCCCCTTCACATATTCTGGGTTCCTTTTCTGCTCCTCCACCATGTTGTGATGCAAACGAGGAGCCCAGGGGCCAAACCAATGGGGCCCCTCGATCTTGGACATTCAACCTCAAAAACTGTGAGCTAAATAAACTTTTTTCAAAAATGGAGTATCCTGCCTCGGGTGTTTTGTTACAGCAACAAAAAAACCACACGCACTAAAATACTACCATTTAGAATACATACGAAGAACAAAGGACCCACCCTCTCATTCTCCTCCTCCCTGTCACCTGCTCTTCCTCCACCCCAGGGGTGCTGGCAGGTGTGCCTGGTGGAGCCTTCCTAGATCCTTTCCTCCTGTCACTCACGTCTGTAGGAGATCCCCTGCACTCCTACAGCCCCCCTTATGATCTGTGCTAAAACCCACATGAATATATATATCTAGCCTAGACTTTCTTCCCAGATGCAGACCAACATATCCAAGTGTATGTCCTGTTGCAAATTTATTTAACAATCTCAAAGTCAACGTGCAGCTCGCAATCTTCCCTCACTCAGCACCCTTTCACTCCCGCTGTAATCATAGGTTTCATCTCTACCTTCTGTTATGCATTGAACTGTAGGCCCCTAAAATCCGTCTGTCAGTTGAAGCCCTAACGTTCAGTATTTCAGAAAGTGACTGCATTTGGAGGCAGGACCTTTCAAGAGGCAATTAAGTTAAAATGAGGCTGTTAGGGTGGCCCTAATCCAATGAGTGGTGTCCTTAAAAGAACAGGATGTGAAGAGACACCAGAGATGTGCCTGTGCAGAGTGAAGACCACACGAAGCCCCGGGAAGGAGTCAAGGAAGAGACCTTGGGAGAAACCAACCTTGTCCATGCCTCCACTTTGGACTACCAGCCTCCCGGGCTGTGAAAAAACAGATCTCTACTGTTGAAGCCCCAGTCTGCAGCCCTACCAAACTCATGTCCCTTCTCCTGTCTTTGGCCACCACATCCTCTCCACTCTGCTTCCTACATATCTCCTTAGTCTATCCTCTTTATATCTCCTGCAACTGCCCCAGTGCAATCCCCTCAGATCTCTTACAGGTGCCCACTGCAGCCATCCAAGGCTCTTGTCCCTCCATCATCCAGTCCCAAGAAGGAGGTCAGAGTGATCATGTAAAACTGGAAACAGAATCTTTGCCTTTGGTTTACAACCCCTCAAGAATGAAATCAAAACTCCTTAAGGAGAGCCGGGCGCGGTTGGCTCAAGCCTGTAATCTCAGCACTTAGGGAGGCTGAGACAGGAGAATCTCGAGTTCAAAGCCAGCCTCACCAACGGCGAGGCGCTAAGCAACTCAGTGAGACCCTGTCTCTACATAAAACACAAAATAGGGCTGGGGATGTGGCTCAGTGGTCAAGTGCCCCTGAGTTCAATCCCCAGTACCAAAAAAAAAAAAAACTCCTTAAGGAGGCTGACAAAGCCCAGCCTGATCTGGCCCCTGCCCGCCCTCTGGCCTCCTGTAGAATCACCAGCTCATCATCCCCACCCCCACTCCTAAGGAACAGCCACTTCTGAGAGTTCTTCCAGTGCACAAAGGCACTAGGCTTCCCACACGTTTACCTGTTGGAAAGCTGCCTTAGCCTTCCTTGTCATCTGAATGGCAATGCTTGTGCATGCTTTTGGTCTCAGCCTAAATCTCACTTCCTCAGAGAGGAGGCTCTCCCTGGCCACCCAAGCTAGGTTCCCTCCTGTAAGTCCTGACAGAATGCTGCCCTGCTCTTCCTTAGCACTCAGGACAACCATCGGCCTAGTCTCCGATACACAAGCTCCCTGAAGCCAAGTTTCATGTCTCTCTTTTTGATTTTCCCAGCAGATGACTTTCAAGAAATACCACTGAGGCCCCAACGGCACGGAACTCCTAAAGGTCTGCTCTAAATCCAGGATGCCTTCATTTTGATATCCTTAACAAATTAAATTTGCAGAGTTTACTTCCAAATGACATCACATTCTGAGGTTCCAGATGGACAGATATGTGTCGTGGGGGGTATTACTCAACCCACCACAGACAGGGGCTTTGCTTCATTCTTCTTCTATTCCTAGAACTCAGGATAACATTGGGCATATCATTTATTCTTGACACATTTGTGAAATAAATGGCTGCACTAACAAAAGAATAAAAGAAGTGCAAAAGGGGATACAGGGGCCCTGACCAAGGAGTCAAAACAGAGCATCAGAAACAAAAGCCAGTTGAAGACAGATCAGCAGATGCAATTCCCAAGGGAATCAGCTGAGAATGCATTACACAATTCTTGGACCTCTCATCCAGATAGAAAACACAAAAGTCAAAAGACTAAGGACTTCGGCAGACATGATATGAATGACAGGGCAGAGGCTGGGCTGTGTGAGTCCCGCCCCTGCCAGACATCAAAAGGAAAGAGGAGGGCTGGGGCTGGAGCTCAGTGGCAGGGCACTTGCCTAGTAGGTGTAAGGCACTGGGTTCGATTCTTAGCACCACATAGAAATAAGCAAATAAAATAAAGGCATTCTGTCCATCTACTGTTGCCTCCAACCCGCACTCTCCCCAAGAAGTGCAGCCGAGACCACTCTGCAGAAGCAGCAAAGTTTATTGAGGAAACAGGCACACAGGCCAATCGATTGGGGTCAGCTCTCCTTTCCTTCAGAGAGTGACCCCGAAGTGAGGGTTTCAGAGGTTATTATAGGGTGGGCTAGCTACATGACTCAGGAAAACAGGATGTGGCAAATATTCAACCTATAGTCATTTATAGCTCAACCATGACAGCGCCTCCTATGTCCCTTTTCAGTTCCTGGAACTTTAGGTAACTGGCCAGGGGGTCTGGCAGCCTGTAGTTTGGCCACATCTGTGAGAAGCAAGCATTAATCACAGAAGCACAAAGAGCAGGTTAGCAGATACATACAGACCTAAGCCAGAGTGACTCCATTTTGAGTTTGGATTTTACATTACAAGAGTTCAGTCCTAGAACCTTTTTTCTCTGGTGCTTAATTCGCTCCCTAGGAAATATCATCCAGTCTTCTTTCAATACATCTACCAGTTTCAAATGTATGCATCTAGCTCCAAAAATCTCTCCTGAATTACACACTGCTTATTTGACATCTGTATCTGTCTAGCAGCTCTCTCAAGTTTAAAATATGTCCACAACCAAATACCAGGCCATAAGTATTTCCAATATCAAACCACTCTTCTCCAAAAGTTCCTATCTCAGTAAATAACACTCTCATTTCCCAGCTGCTCAAGCTGAAAATATTTGAGTCAACTTTTATGTCTTTCTTTTTCTCATATCTCATCTATAACCTTGTCAAATCAGCCTTCAACGTGTAACAAGCCCCTCTCATCTTCCCTTCTCTACCACCTGCACCCTAGCCAAACTGTTATCACACATCTCTCTGTCGTCTCTTTCCCATGCAGTTAGAATGCTCTATTAAAAATAATAGAGGTTGGTGATGTAGCCCAGTGGCAGAGTATTTGCCTAGTACATGTGAGGCCCTGGATTTGATCCCTAGCATGGCCCCCCAAAAAGTCAAAGAAACACTAAAAATAAATCAGATTAATACCTCTCTGCTCATCACTTCTTTGCTCAGAGTCCCACAATGGCTCCCACCCTTCTCAAATTAAATTCCAAATTTCTTGCCATGAAGTACAGGGACTTGTGTCTGGACAAGTGCCAGAGTTTTCCCAAGGCTTTGAAAGGGTCGTCTGAAAGCTTTTAAAAAATGAGTTAGCAGATATTTTCTCAGAGAAATATTTGTGAAAGCATTGAGCACACTATTTTTTAAAAAGGAGTGAGCACATCATTAAAGTGAAAAATCTACCTGCCCTATTCTCTCTACTCAGCGCTCTCCAGACCACCTGGAAACAATGCTTGAAGTGCTCCTTAGCCCTCAAAACCCAAGTCAGTCGTCTGGTCTGTGGCCCCAGCCTCCTCCCCTGCCTTCCTACTCCAATCAATCTGAGCCCTGTACCCTGCAGAATAAATGTTTCTTTCCATGTCTTTTCAACTCCAGATTCATATGCATAAATTGAATGGAAATCTGTGAAACTTGAGTCTGCTTTGCATTATTACTACTATGGAAGAAAAAATAAATCCATTGGCTCACATTTTTAAAATATGTATGTATACTGTTTATGTTATGCTCTGAGAATTACTATATCTTAAAGACTGAAATTGGGGGGTTTTGCTATATGTAGAAATAAAGTATATAAGCTTTTTCTCCATAGTACACAAAATAACGGTACCTTGAAATCAGTGCTTTCATCTTATTAAGCACAACATAAATCGTGTTTCTCGTTCTTAACGAGCAAGGTATCATGCCATTCCTTGTGACAGTGCAGCTTTTTGGCTGCGTTAAACTTAGCGGTACATCAAGTGGTTTGAGGGTGGTTGCGTAACCTCGAGGCTTCCAAACTGCAGGCTTCGTCACACGGACGGAAACGCACAAACTGCAAAGCGCGATGCACACTTTGAGTTATGTTTTCATATGTAATCATTTCTAATTAACAGAAAAAATCGATCTTTTACAAACTGGTCACTCCAAACGCCGAAGGACCTAGACTGGACAGTGGGTTTGCTCGGGGAAGCGCGTCTCCCGGCCCCGCGCGGCCCGGCTACCTGCCCCAGTACCGCCGCACCCCGACGCACCGCCGCAACCGCGGGAGGCGCGCCCCCAAGGCCTCTTCTAAGCATGCGCGGCGCCTTGCGCATGCCCAGTGGCCCCCGCGCATGCCCAGTGCGCAGCGGTCGTGGCTCGAGCGGCGCAGGTCGCGCAGTGTCGGCGGAGTAGGCGGCGTCCGGCATGAGGGCTTGGGCTCGAGCCGCTGCCTGCTCGCCCCCGCGCCATGGAATGCCTGAGGAGCCTGCCCCGGCTCCTGCCCCCGCGCGCCCCGCGAGCCCTGGCCTGGGGCCTGCCTGCTGCGGCGCCTCTGCTCGGACGGAGCCGGGCCAGGCTGCCGTGCCGGCCCCGCCGACCAGGTACGCGCCGGGTCCCGGCCCCTCGGCTCCGCGTCCCGGCCCCGCGACCCGGCCCCGACCCCGCTCCCCCGCCTCGGCCCCACCCCCGCCGGCGCTCTGTCCCCCTGGGAGCGTGGGTTGTGGCTCGTCCCCACGACCCTGGCGTGGAAGTGTGCGGCGCGGGGCGCACTCCCGCCCGCAGCCAGCAGTCACCCGTAAACACTAAAACTGACAAGTAGGAGCGTTTCTATTTTTTTGTGGGAAAACAAGGCCCAGAAAATAGCACAGTGTGGAGTTGTCCACGCGCCTGGGAGTGCGTTTAACCGTGAGGACCGGTGGTGTGCGACAGCGAAGGGCTGTGATCACAGCCCGTCTCTGATTCTTTCCTCAGGAGAAGTGCGCCGGTTTAGAACTTCTGACGCGTCCCAAGCCACGTTAGCCAGTGTGGCCCAGGTGTTTACTGTGGTAAGTGTATGGAATATCTGAACGTAAATCGAGTTTACGGGGTTGGACTGGTGACTGAGCTCTTATTTTGTTGTTTTGTAGTGCATCGTGGTAAGTCCTGTGGTCTGTGTGTTCTGCTTAGCCAGTGGCCTGAGTGCCCCTTGGATTTGCTTAGCAGTGCTCTTGAAACTTTGCTAGAACAGGTCGTTCAAATCACATTCAAAGCTTCCTTCATGAACAGTTTCCCGGGAGTCTGTTTAGAACCCCTTGAAGGCTGTTAGCTGCAGAGGCACCTTGAAGGCAGTGCAGTACTTAAGAGTGCATGCTTTCCTGACGTCGTGGTCCCTACAGCCCTCCGGAAGTGGTTCACAGAATGAAGGATGGATAACTAATGCAGATCTCACGTCTGTGTCTTTTTTCTTAAGAGAAATAAGACCCTTGGGAAAATGTTAAAGGATGACCCAGATGAAATTATGTAGGAATTGGTTATATTTTTGCAACTTTTTTGTAAGCTTTTAATTTGTTCCAGAAGTTTGATTTTAAAAATGCTTGATCTAAACCAGTTCCTAAATTCAAACCTCAGCCCTACCTTTGTTAACTAGATAGACTTGGTCGAGTTATGATAACATCTGTGTACCTTACTTTTCACATCTGGTAAACTAGGAATAAACCATATAGAATTTTTGTGAGAATTAAAGTGACTCATGTAAAAACTCAGGAGAGCCTCATGTGTAATAAGCGTCCAAAACTTTTAGCTGTTATGATTATTTTGGCTTGTTAACATCAAAACTTTTTTTTTAAAGTATGTAGAATAAGATAACTCCCAGAATTACCTGTAAAAGTTATTACTTTAGGGGCTGGGGTTGTAGCTCAGTGGTAGAGCGCTTGCCTCGCATGCGTGAGGCTCTGGGTTCGATCCTCAGCACCACATACAAAGCAATAAAATAAAGACATTGTGTTCATCTACAACTTAAAAAAAATCTTTAAAAAAAAAAAGTTATTACTTTTATTCAGCATTCTGGAAGAGTTGTCCAGTTTAGTTAAACAAGAGTATAAAATCACGTGTTCTGTACTGAAATAAAGTAGGTGAAATAATTGTCTACGAGCTGATAGACAATTATATAATAAAATCAGCTGATACTGTTTGAAATAATGAGTTTAGAAATCAAATATTTAAAAGATCAGTTGTATGATCTTTTTTAGAAAAGTATCCCATTGAAGAAAAACTGATACATAAATATTGACATGCAAAAATACTTACTATTGAAAGGGGGAGAGTGCCAAAAAGTATATGTAACATGAATGTGTTTTACAGGGCAAAGACTGGAAGAATTTCTAGTAAAATATTAGCATGGTTTTCTCTCACAGTTGTTATATCATGTGATTTAAGTATTTGTAACTTTTACTGTAAGTAGTTTTCTGCACTGGATACGTGTGTTTATGAAGTAAAGCTAAAGAGGGAAACTAGTCTGTAGTACACAAATATAAAGCTTCCTTTGATAAAAACTTACCTTTACTATTAATATTTAGGCTACTTATGTATTCATGTTGACCTTGAATACATAAGAAGCAAGCTAAAATTTATACTATGGGTTTTTATTGTGTTCTTACTAACAGTATGCATGTTTCCAAAGCAGTTACCCAAGAGCTTTATTGTACCTACTACTTTAATTTAGAGTGTATTTTTCTGAGTGTGTCTTTGTAGTAAACAGTACAGCCCAGCACATAGATTAATCAACTATTATTTGACAACTTCAAACTTGACTGTTGATAAGCATTATAGAAGAATATTCCTCTACAGGAAATAGGTGAATATTTTGCATCCTGTCCTCTCTTCAGATTATCTGAAGAGGGCTTTTCTATACATCTTTATTGATTCCACAGAGCCTTCCAGAGACACTTCTTAACTTCAAGTATACATTTAGATTCATGAGACAGGCCACACTTGGTACTGGTCTAATGAAAAGGATAAAAGACAAGAAACAGCCAGGCATCGAGGTGCACACTTGTAATCCCAGTGGCTTGGAAGGCTGAGGCCAGGAGGATGGCAAGTTTAAAGCCAGCCTCAGCAATTTAGCGAGGACTTTAGCAACTCAGCAAGACCTTGTCTCTATAAATAAAATAGAAAAAAAAAAAAAGGGCTGGGAGTGTTGCTCAGTGGTTAAGCACCCCTGGGTTCAATCCCCCATACCAAAAAAAAAAAAAAAGGACAAGAAACATAGGTCTGGGCAAGGTGGTACACATGTGTGATCCTGGCTACTCAGGAGGCTAAGGCAGGAGAATCAAAAGTTTGAGGCCAGCCTGAGCAACTTAGTGAGCCCCTGTCTCAAAATAAAATTTTAAAAGGGGCTAGGAATATTGTAACTCAGCAATAGAGCACTTGCCTAGCATGCTCAAGGCCCTGGATTCAATTCTCAATACTGCCAAACACAAAGGGGGGGGGGGAAAGTAGGGAAGCATCAAGTGTTCTTTTCTCCAAAGTCCTTTCAGCATCTGGAGACTTGCATGGCCTGCTAGTTGACAGCTGGGATGTAAGAAATGAAATTCTCAAAGGAGGGTGTGAAATACACTCTTGAATCCACTTGCCCCTCAGGGCTAATATCTCTTTTAACCCTCTCAGAGGGAACATGGCCAGGCATGGAGCCACCACTCTGAGGGAAGGATGGAGCTCTGGCCTTCCTCCTGGAGTCTGCACCTCTAGTTCTCCCAGTGCAGTGTCTCTGCTAGTTGGTGGCCACAGTTCCAAAGCAGTGTCACCCAGTGACACAGCTGATACTCCTTTATCAGATTTCTAGAGAACCCAAGGTAGTCAATCCAAGGTCAAGTTTATCCTAGCAAAGGAAGAGGGGTGTGTTCTTTTAATTACTGCATTAATGTAGAGCAGATCAGTTATGGTTTATAACTTCATCGCGGTATTTTGGAGATATTAACGTCATTAATAGCATGCTAACTTGAGAAAAATAATATGTTGTTTTTAATGATCTACAGACAAAATTTGACCAAGAGGGAAATGTTACTTCTTTTGGTGAGTATTTTTTTCTACCACTTTTTAAATCAGTGAATGAGAATCTGGTAGAACTTAGGAAATTGTATTGTTTTGAATACAGTGTTTTGTTTGTATACAGGTGTGTTGAAGGAGTCCTTTCTTCAGCAGTCGTCAGTCCTAACTGGGACTGAAAGTGCCTGGATTGTGCATCCCACCCGAAGTATTTTCTTCTGGCAGGAGCCACTTAGACTCTAACAGGGTGTTTAAGGAATATTTTGGAGCATAGAGCTAGAGCATGGCGCACTTCCTCCGCCCCCATTTGTTTCTCTTCTGTCAGCCCCCCTTACACTGCTCTCATATTCATCCTGAAGCGTGTTTAAGATAGTCACATAATACAGCTGACATACTGGATGGCAGTCACTTGAAATCCTGCCACTGACTGCCGTCTGTGGACAGCTACTTTTTAAAGTGAGTCAAGGAATTACTTTATTGTGTGACTTCAGACTCGAGTTTCAGATTTCTGCACTTCCAGCCCACATAATCCTTTTCCTCCCATTACTGAGCTCCTAATGTGTTTTTTGTTGTTGTTTTTTGTTTTGTTTTGTTTTTGCTCAACATCTCCAAAAGAAGCCGGGCGCGGTGGCTCAAGCCTGTAATCCCAGCACTCAGGGAGGCTGAGGCAGGAGGATCGCGAGTTCAAAGCCAGCCTCAGCAACGGCGAGGCGCTAAGCAACTCAGTGAGACCCTGTCTCTACATAAAACACAAAATAGGGCTGGGGATGTGGCTCAGTGGTCGAGTGCCCCTGAGTTCAATCCCCAGTACC
>PVHX01009239.1:8209-61324 GCA_004024805.1 Geosciurus inauris | reverse complement strand
AAGAACAACAAAAATCAAACTTAATTTGTTCACAGATTTATACTTCTGAAGATGATGATGTCATGAGGGAAAAAAAAGAAAGCAGTTGTGTAAAATTCTTAAAGATGTTCTGTTTCTAGAGCCAGAAATTGCTGTCATAGGTTCTAGTAATGCATGACTGGTTTTTATGTTGGTCCCAGGGACTTCTAAGTACAGAGAAACAGTACAAAGAGGAGAAAGGAACAGAATTAGACTCAGTGGTTGGGGTTTTTTTTTGCAGGGAGGTGGGGGAGGTTAGTGTTTGTTTTGGAGGTTTTTTGTTGTTGTTTTGGTTTTTTTGTTGTTTTGGGGTTTTTTTGTTTTTGTTTTTTGGTTTTTTTTTGTTGTTGTTGTTGTTTGTTTTGTTTTTTTTTTTTTGTTTTTTTTGAGAAAAAGGAAAAAGGTTTATTGCTTTACTAGCAAAGCTACTGGAGACTCTTGTCCCAGAAGCTGTGATTCTGCCCATCAGCAGGAACTAGGGGCATTTAAAAAGGACTCAAAGGCTACATTCCACCTGTTCTCTGATAGAGTTGCAATTCATTTGTTAATTTGGGAGGTGGTCTTTTCTTGTGTCCTCTGGTACCATCCCCAAAGTCCGGATTACTTTGTTGCTGTGGTGGGTGTGTACTCAGGGAAAGAAAAATCTGCATAAGATAGGGAAGAATCTCCTCTGAGATTAGGGAGGAGCAGGGAAAGAGGAAGACAAACATGTCCAATTTAAAAATAAATTGCAGTGCAGAGCAGCAGAGGCTGCGGTCCAAGCATAAGGTGAACCACTGTCACGTTTCCCCACCATCGATTTCTATATTCCATTTCTGTGGAAATATGGGCAATGACATCTCCAAGCTGCTTCCTGCTGAAAGAGGGCGAAGTTGGGGGAAGTAGCCCGAGATTCTTTTCTCTGTCAGGTGGGGCATGGAGAATTAAGGGCTTTCAGCATCAGAGCAGTTCAGAGGTCCACAGTGGCAGATGACTAGACAAGGCAGACATAGGGCAGGGAACATGCTAAGACAACAATAAACAAGACAGCAAATCATCACTTTTTTTGTAAACAATTAGCACAAAAGCAATTAGTATTTCAGCCAGTCCCTGAAAACCATGAAGACAGTAACTCAGTCATATCAGTGGAAAACAGATCAAGTTTATCAATGTAGGAGGATAGGAAGATTTGTAGGTTTATGAGATCAGGCAGGTTCAAATTAACTCAGGACAACCTGTGACTTTAGAGTCCTTTGTGATCTGTATTATTAGGCGCACTCACACAAGAACCCTTTCTTTATAGCCTCCAGCTTTACTTTTGGTAGAGCTGACAGAAGTGTACATTTCGAAGTTACATTAAAAAAAAAAACATTGTTTTTCCTTTTAAATGTAGGACTATGCTCAGGCTATCCTCTCCTGCCAGGTGTTTAGGATCAAGTTAGTCAAAACTGCACTTGTTCCTATCTACTCTTTAAGAGTCAGCTGAGAGTCCTCAGAAATCCCTCTTGGGTAAGCATGCGAAGCCTCTTGCCTCTTTTAGCTTTCCTCTAACCAGTGGTGCCATCTGCCAGGATGGGTGAGGGTAGGCTTGGTATATCTTTGAGGTTAAAAATGGATACTACAAAGACTGTTTTAGCTTTTGTTTCTGGCCAAAATAATTGTCCTGATGGTGCTGAGGGTGAGGGTGAGGGAGGGACCCTGACATGACATCTGAACTCTTCAATTTATTAGTTTAACCCACTCTTCACTTTTATAGAAAGGAAGAAAACTGAATTATACCAAGAGTTAGGTCTTCAAGCCAGAGATTTGAGATTCCAGCATGTAATGAGCATCACAGCCAGAAACAATAGGATCATCATGAGAATGGAGGTAAAGGACTTCCTCTTCATCTGCCATTCTCCACAGTCTTACCAAAGTTATTTCCTAGCCATCTCAGTCAATATCTAGGTTAAAGTCCTCTTAGAATTAAAATACCTATGTGGAATATAGACTTTTTAAATTTAATATATTAAAAGTAGGACTCATTTTGCATGGATTATATTCATATGCTCAACAGGTATAACACTGTTCTATGTTGGAAAAATTCTGTGATCTTTATTCTTGTTCAAATTTAGTCTCTACTTTGTGAAAAATAATTTAATAATCTGGATATTCTTTGTTAATATGTATCTTATTTATTTTTTATGTGGTGCTGAGGATCATACCTGGGGCCTCGTTGTGCTAGGCAAGCGCTCTGCCACTGAGCTACAGATCCAGCCCTACTTTCTAAAGTTTCAAGAAAAAGTACTTTGATTTATAATGTATTTTTTCACTTCTATCCTGTTATATGTAATGATAGTATAATCATAGCTACCAAGAACAAATTCTACTTTTCCAGATAGCTCAGGAACATGCTAAATTTGGATACCATAATTTAGATTTTTACTGAAAGCTTTCTAAAATATGTTGTATTTTTCCTTGTCTACTTAGAGTACACCAAATACATTGACTTTCCTTAGTAATGCAGCATTAACACCAGTGTCAGTTATTTTGGTTGGTACAGATGAGGGTTCTGAAAGAGATAAGGAGACACAGGTCTCTATAGTATTGGCCCTGTGGTGGGCATGGGCTTGCTTTCTGCTAAATGTTTTTGATGGCAGATTTTTGTCCATTTGTCTAGAATTAATCAAAATAATGACAATGGAAACAGTTTTCTCCCAAGTGATTTTTCTCCAGAAAACATTCTTCATTCTTGGTATCGGTAGCTTGCATCCTTCAAAACACTATGTCTTTGGAGAGAGAGGTATGTGATAAAGCAAATTTAGCAGAATGTTAATTTTATAATGTAAAGGGTGGATCTGTAGTGTTTGCTGTATAGTCTTTCAACTTCTCATACAAAAATGTTTATAATAAAATGTTGAGAAAAAGGCAAGTGCAGTGGTGCACGCTTGTAATCCCAGTACTTAGGGAGGCTGAGACAGGAGAATTGCGAGTTCAAAGCCAGCCTCAGTAACGGTGAGGCGCTAAGCAGCTCAGTGAGACCTTGTCTCTACATAAAACACAAAATAGGGCTGGGGATGTGGCTCAGTGGTTGAGTAACCCCAAGTTCAATCCCAGTACCAAAAAAAAAAAAGTTGAGAAAAGGGTAAAAACAATTCATAATTTCTATGTTAGTAATACAGGGATCACAGGCTGCCTCTACTTTTGCCAGTCTCTTTAGAAAAATTTCTAATTTCATACTGTTCTAAATTGGAGTTGGAGCAGAAAGGCTGTTTTATCTTTGTAGTTTCAAATTCACTTAATATGCTATTTTTAAAAGGGATCTTTTCTACTTGAGCCAAACTTCTTATGATGAAACTAGGTGTTTTCGAAAAATCTACCCAATACTTGACTTTTAAGAAAACCTTTCCCTCTATTCCCTGTTCTCCTCACAATTGTCCTGGAAGTCTTAGTAAATATGTAATCTGTATGAGTAATTCCAGTGAATAATTTTTTTAACCGTAATTTTTTTAACTCAGGAGATAATTTTTTAATTGTCTATAATCATTCCAGCATTGACTATGTTCTGAAGCATTATCAGCATTTCTAGATATTACAAGTGTCTATTTAATCAGAGGATTCACTAACCCTAGGTATTCTAAAAAAGTTGTTTTAATTCTCTATTGAGAATGAGTTAGAGGTATCAAGACTCCCATATATATTTAGGTTTCTTTGCTTTTAAAAATATGCCTTGAGTTCTTTTTTTTTTTTTTCTTTGACAAGCCAAATGAACACTGATTGGTTCAGTTTTAATCCACAATTCTTAACATGTTCATTAACACTTTCATGAATTTTTTTCCTACAGCTCTACAATCTGCATGTATATGAATGTGTGCATATGTACGTATATGTATGTATACATGTATTTGCTATTTTTCTTTTTAACAGTATTTGAAAGCTGTGATAACTCCAGAGTGCCTTCTGATATTAGATTATCGTAATTTAAACTTGGAGCAATGGCTGTTCCGAGACCTACCGTCACAGCTGTCTGGAGAAGGTCAACTTGTCACATACCCTTTACCTTTTGAGTTCAGAGCTATAGAAGCACTCCTGCAATATTGGGTAAGCCTATTGTATTAAGCCTCTTCAGTTTGGGTTTCAGGTGCTGGGTGGGAAGGCAGGTTGGTGTGTTTCACTGGCACTTTGCTAACCACATCCTCCTCCCAGACCAAAGCATTTCCAAATAGAACTGAAGACTTACAGTATATAGAGTATAATATTTAATGAAGCACAAATTCAAATTGACTACTCCTTATACGATTTTAGTAACTATACTGTGGGCTGAAAAATTAAGATGTCAAATTTTAAATGCATTTCATTTTTTCTCTGGATTAAACTATATTTAAAAAGTGCTTACACTTGATAAATATTACATCACTCATTAAATCATTCTTTCATTTATTTGTATGATCCTTTGAGGGAGCTATATGATGCCTCTGTTTGAGACCTAGATTGCCAGAGGACCCACACAAACTTCTTCTAATGATTCCTCATTAAATTGATCGTCATTGGGAGTCTGGGGATCCTGGCAGGCCCTGAGGAACAACATTCCATTCCTCACACACCCTTCCAAACCCCTCCCCCCACACACACACAGTACAGGGATTGAACCTGGCAGGCCCTCCACAAGAGTGGTTCACTGTTTCCTGGCCTCCACTTAACACCCTTCCCTGCTGCTTTGCCCTGCCAGGGGGACAGATGGCTACATTGTCTGCTAGGGTTAAAAAGAGGCAACAGCAGTAGGTACAAACAGTGACCATTGACAGGCTGTCCAGGCTAAGTGAACCTTCGGTCTAGGTATCAGCAGCCATGGGGAGAATAGAGAGGGTGCTCAGGGTGTCTGCTGGGATATATATTCTTCCTGCCATTAAACGGGGTGCCAGAAAGATTTCCTTCTGAAAGAACACTACACAATAAGCAAGGCTAGCCATCCCCAACAAGGAATAAGTCTTCAAATAAAGGAAAGTTGCCCAAACCTTCCTGAGGCACTGCTACATACCAGGACCAGGTAAGCCTCACAGACACCTGGACTGTGACCCTCTGCAGCCTCCCGAACCTTGCTGGGCAGAGGATTTGGTATATCTTTGTATACTAAACATTAGATCTGCCTAAGTCTGGCTGCCCAGAGCCTCCTTCCCACCCAGGGTCTTCTGAAACTGGAAGTAACTCCTCCATACACAACCAAGGCATCTGCAGCAAGCACTCTGACTGGACTCCACTTTCCAACTCAGAATATCTCAGCTTCGAAGTAATTGTGCTTCTGACATAAAGAGTGTATACTAGAATTTATAATATTAATTTTATCACTAAATCAGTGTTGTTCTGTTTACCAGATGGTTTAGAAATATTTCAATTATTTAGTGTAACTATATCACTGCATTCCTGCTGACTATCAAACATTCTGGTGTTACCCTGAATAAGAAAAGTGTACTTTTGGCTTTACACTGATTTGTTACATTTTTTAAAGTTCAAGTTAGGTTATGGTTCTCAAGAGAACATTTTGAGTTGTATTCTGTTAACATGGGTATTACTTACCAATTGTGAATTTTGCACTCTAACCTTGGAATGGCCAGTATTTTTTAATCAATGCCCCGGTCCTGTCATAATAATTGTCATTATTATGAGGGGAATTCTCCTCTGATAGTTAATTCTCTGTCAACTGAATCTGAGCCTAATGATATCAAATTTTTTTAACCCGGGAGATCATTTTTTAATTGTTTGCAACAGGCATTCCATCATTGACCATGTTTTGAAGCATTATCAGCATTTCTAGATATTACAAATGTCTGTATTTAATCAGAGGATTCACTGACCCTAAGTATTCTAAAAAAGTTGTTTTAATTCTTATGAAAGGTCATGTTGTTATCTAGATCAACACCCTTCAGGGGAAACTTAGCGTTTTGCAGCCACTGATCCTTGAGACGTTGGAAGCTTTAGTGGACCCCAGACATTCCTCTGTAGACAGAAGCAAACTGCACATCTTATTACAGAATGGCAAAAGGTAACTCTGGTGGTTTACCATGTTGGGAGCTAGTGACAGATGTCTTCATCTTCTCTCAGAAGTTGTAGCAGTGAATTGTCAGCATAAACTTAATTAATGTAATTTATTTATTTGTTTGTTTGTTTATTTTGGTGCCAGGGATTGAACCCAGAGGCACTTAACCTCTGTGCCACATCCCTAGCCCTTTTTTTTAAATTTTGAGACTCAGCCTCACTAGCTGCTAGGATTATAGGCATGCACCACCATGCCCAGCATGATTCTTATTTTAAAAAAATACCAAGTAGTCTTGCTAATGACTCTTTTTTGCTTTATGATTTAATCTCATTATCTTCATTTTTGTATTTGGGTTTGATGATTTTTAAAATCATACGTTTCGTGACTTTTCTAAAACAGGGTAGCATGGGTGGAAAGTTGAACTCTAAGAGGTCCACACACACATTTTGATGGAGAAGGTGTTTTGCTCAAAATGCTCCATAAGCCTTATCTGTAGTTTTGTCTCATCCTACTGGCACCCCATCCAGTAGCCGATGTTGTCCTAATTTTGAAGATGAGAGCGTTGAAGTTTAACTCATGTAAATTTATACAGCTAGTAAATGACAGATTTAAATTCAGATCCAGTTCTCTCCCCTACCATGGATCATGTTCTTTTTTAAAAAATTCATGTATCCTAGAATTTAAGAACAATATTTTAATTTGTATCACAAATTGAATAAACATCCTCTTAGATTGGTACTCCCTAAAACTCCTTCAAAAGAATTAACAGAGCTGGGCGTAGTGGCACACACCTGTAATCCCAGCTCTTTGGGAGGCTGAGGCAGGAGAATCGCAAGTTCAAAGCAGGCCTCAGCAACAGCAAGGAGCTGAGCAACTCAGTGTTAGAGCATTTGCCTAGGATGCTCAAGGCCTTAGTATAATCCCTAGCACTATTTGAAGATAATAAATAAAGGTGAAAGAAAAGAAATTGTTAAAATTTCTGATTCATTTGAGAGTTTTGTCCAAAAATGTTGAGATGTTTTTATCAGTTAAGAATGAATAATCTTTAGCTTGGGGTATAGTTCAGTAGTAGAGCCCTTGCACATCACTGGGCTCCATCACCAGCAACACACACGTACAGTGAATGGTCTGTTCTCATATCACCACTGCATACTGATTAAGAGTAAATTCCCAGCCGCGCGCGGTGGCTCACGCTTGTAATCCCAGCACTTTGGGAGGCTGAGACAGGAGAATTGCGAGTTTAAAGCCATCCTCAGCAATGGTGAGGCGCTAAGCAACTCAGTGAGACCCTGCCTCTACATAAAACACAAAATAGGGCTAGGGATGTGGCTCAGTGGTCGAGTGCCCCTGAGTTCAATCCCCGGTACCGAAAAAATAATAATAATAATAAATTCCCAAACGAGAAGTCCTGCTTGTGATAATGAAGATTGAACCCAGGGATTAAACCCACTGGGTGGATGTTCTATCACTGAGCTATATCCTCAACCCTTTTTTATTTTTGAGACAATGTCTTGCTAAGTTGCTGAGGCTGGCCTCAAACTTGGAATCCTCCTGTCTCAGCCTCTGGAATCACTGGTATATAGTCATGCACCACCCTACCCAGCTCCAAACCAAAAATTCACAGTGATGATATTTCTAAAATAAATAATGTGTGCTAAAATTTATATCACTGATTAATTTCACCAATTTAGTTTTGGTTTGGGAATTGATTCTTGCATAATAATTTATTGAATTTTTTTCAAGTCAGTGTTTATGAGTGATAGGTGGATGAACTTGCTAGTATACCCTAAGAAGATGCTACTCTTATAGTGGAATGCTACAAGTTTATGCTTTTGATCAATTCTGTGTAACTGTTCTTACAGTCTGTCAGAGTTAGAAACAGATATCAAAATTTTCAAGGAATCAGTTTTGGAGATCTTGGATGAAGAGGAGTTGCTAGAAGAGCTCTGTCTGACCAAGTGGAGTGACCCGCAGGTCTTGTAAGTGTGGTCCTGCGGGGTTGGTTATTTCTGCTGAGTGAACCTCTGCCTTTTTCAGGCTCATGAAGTAGAGAATACAACCATTTTTCATCCTGGTTGATTCACTCTCCCTGTGCAGTGCTGTGTACTAACATTGCTAGGCTAAGATGAATCTAAACATGTAGTTACCTTCATCCTCAAGGGACTGACCACATTGGCATACATGTCTACTGAAATAACTACACAGAGAGCAGAGTGGAAGAGAGGGAGCGAAGTTCATGTTCAGGAAAGAAAAGGCAGGATAAAGCGAGATGAATAAGACATAAATTGTTTGGTCTAATGTAAAAACACTTTTTATGAACTTAGAAATCATTTACTCTTGGGCACACTTGAGTTGAATGTTTTTTTAAATATCCCAAAGAGTTTGTTCTTTGTAAAACAGTATCAGGAATGAATACAGATATCTTTATAATGTATGTAGTTTCCATGATTTATACAGATTTCTTTTAAGCATTTTGAGAAATTAGCTGTTTACATTCTAACGAGATACTAAGGATTGTGTGCTGTTTGGCAGATAGCCTTTAGACACAGTAGCAGAAACTTGAATGTACTCTTTGTTGCTTTACTCGGGTTTATTCATCTCTAGTATGCTTGATGATTTAAATATATTACAGAGTGCTTATTCTTGGTGGAGGTTGTACATGTAAATAAAGGAAAATAATGATGTATTTTCATTTCTCAAACATTTCTTCAGATATGGAAATTTTTTTTTTCTGTTGAGGCCAAATGTCACATACTAATTCAGAAAGTTTTGAGAACTAAATGTGTGATGCACATATTGGGGGCATGTTAATTATGTTGACTCTTTAAATTGAAGTGAGAAGAGCAGTACTGGGATTGACCATGCAGAAGAGATGGAATTGCTCCTGGAAAACTACCACCGATTAGCTGAAGATCTTTCTAATGCAGCTCGGGAACTGAGGGTACTGATTGATGACTCACAGAGTATTATTTTCATCAATCTGGACAGGTAATTACAAAAGCATTATATGAAACAAGTATTTGTAAAATTATTATAAAGATTTTAAGGAATTGTGATTTTGAAAGGAATTATACCAATCATCTGTAATTACCACATAGAAGTGTAGGGGTTTTTGCTTTGTTAGAGGTACAGATTTAAAACACGGAGTCTTTATGAGATTATGTAGTGAATTTGCTATCTAGTTGGTGAGCCCTTCTGGTTGGTCTCCTCCCCTCCAGCCACCGTAACGTGATGATGAGGTTGAACCTGCAGTTGACTATGGGAACCTTCTCTCTCTCTCTCTTTGGACTAATGGGAGTTGCTTTTGGAATGAATCTGGAATCTTCCCTTGAGGAGGTAAGAGGATATCATTTCAATATTTTAGGGGTTATTTTTACTGTTTTGAAGATGAGTTTTTTAAAGTCTAATGTGTATACTCCCATAGTAAAATAACTATAAACTCAGTTAGAATTGAGGTAGTATTGTTAGATCCTGTTACATAATAGGTATAGCCTGTTTTACTTCCTTTTCCAAAACGCCTAACTTCTTATGGGGAAGATTCGTTAATGGTGTTATACTGTGAGGCAGTGTTAATGAGTTTGGTTTTTATTCATACATACCTGTTAGTATACCTGGAAGTCTGCTTACTTTATTTGGCTCAGTTATCACAACTCTGAAAATAAATTATCCCTCTTTGTAAATAAGAAAACATGCTCAGAAAATTTAAGTAACTTGCCCAAGGATGCTGAGCTAGAAAATAACAGAACTAAGATTCCAACCCAAAGATTTGACTTTCCGTGTTAACAAAGCACAGAACTCCCAGAGTTGTTCATGTTACAACAGCCTTGTATTTTCAGAGAATACTGTGTAATATGTCCAGCAGTGATTTGAATGTGCAGGTGTGAATACTGGTGTTTGATTCTGTGTCCTAAGTAGTCTAAGGATCTGCTGTCTGCTTCTGTGACTGTTGCCCTAATCTGGTCCACATTATCTCATTAGAACTACTCTATGCTTTTAAAAAGTGGTCTTCAGTGGAGATGGAGATGAAACTAAAACTAAAAGATGCTTTTAGAAAAAAGAGCTCTTTAAAAGATAATCTGATTATATCAAAATTCTGCATAAAAGTAGTCTTTTTTGTACCAGGGATTGAACTCAGGGGCACTTGATCACTGAGCCGCATCCCCAGCCCTATTTTGTGTTTTATGTAGAGACAGGGTCTCACTGAGTTGCTTAGCTCCTCGTCGTTGCTGAGGCTGGCTTTGAACTCACGATTCTCCTGTCTTGGCCTCCCACAGTGCCGGGATTACCCGCGCCTGGCTAAAAGTAGTCATTCTTAATTAGCTTCATGGTAAAGTGCCCAGACCCTTGGTCCATGGGGCTTTGCCGGTGGGCTTCTCTGCAGCTGCTCTCCTTGGTGTTTCTCTTTGCCTGCTGCCTCCATAACTCCTGCCTTTTTGCATAGTAAGCTCCTGCTCATCCTTGGGTCTCAACTTCTGTATCACTTCAGTGGCTGCACCCCCAACCCAGACACCTTCCCTCCAAGTTAGCCTCAGATGTGCAGGTGCTTGTTCAGAGCCTGCAAAAGACCGTCAAGCTCCTGAGGCGGAGCTGACACTGGGCATTTTTATGCTCCCTTTGGTGAAACTTGAAACAGAAAAAGAAATGAATACATTTGTTAATATCATTCTCTCACTTAATGCCTATTTTAAACCAGACATCGTGACACACACCTGTAATCCCAGCTACTCGGGAGCATCATTTCAGTCCAGGATTTTGAGGCTGACCTGGGCAACATAATGAAACCCTGTCCCCTCCCCACTACCCCAAAATGCTTCCTATGCAATCCTAGGGACAGAGCGACAGATCAGCCCATGAGATATGAGTGGTAGGTAGCGACTTGGGTTTGAGCAATAGCTTGGTAAATAAGACTCAGATAGGCACTTCATCAGAATTACAAAGCACACCTTTGGGTTTCCTGAGGAACAATGGAAGTGTTCCATGGGTGTCAGTTGTCTTTGTTTCTTATACAGTCAGCATTAATACTTACAGTAGTGACTCTAAGAGAAATTACCTTTTGGAGGGGTACCAGGGATTGGACCAGGGACACTTAACCACAAGCCACATCCCCAGCCTTTTTTTGTTTTTGTTTTTAATAGAGACAGGGTCTCTGAGTTGCTTAGGGCCTCACTGAGGCCAGCTGTGAACTTGCAGTCCTCCTGCCTCAGCCTCCTGAGTAGCTGGGATTATAGGTGTGCACCACTGTGCCCTGCTGCTAAGAGAACTTTTTAACATAGTTTCAGACTTAAGAAAAATTCCAAGAATAGTCAAAGAATTCAATATTGACATTACTTAAATGTCAATATTGTGTCACATTTTCATCTATCTATATAAATATACTTTTCCTCTTTTGTAGTACTAGGGATTGAACCCATGGCCTCAGGCATGCTACACAAGTACTGTACTGCTGAACTAAATCTTGAGCCCTAAAATGTTTTCTAATCTAGAGGCCCTATTCGGATTTTGCCACTTATCTCAATAGTGCTCTTTACCACAAACCAAATCTCAGGTCACATTGTACATATAGTTGTTGTGTGTTCTCACTCTTCTTTAAACTAAAAGTTTTCTAGTCTTTATCTTTCATGGCCTTGACATTCCTGAAAAATACAGGTCAACTTTGGGGCCCTTAATGTCCACTTGTGCATTTTGTCGGTGTGCTTTTTACGGTGAATCTTACAAGAAGTCACATATCAGTTTGTCCTGTCACTGGCAGTACCAACTTTGGTTATTTGGTTAAGATGCTGTATGCCAACTTTCTTTCCTTTTTCTCTTTGAAATTGTGTCCTATAGGGAAATACTGTGAGACTGTGTGAAAACCCTGTTTTCATGGGATTTTCACCCTCTGATCTATTGGTTTTGTAGTGCTAGGGATTGACCCAAGGCTTCGTGCGTTCTAGGCAGGTGCTCCACCCCTGAGCCATATCTGCAGCCCTCACCCTCTAGTTTTGCCATCCACTAAGCAGTTCAAAATTGATTGGTGCCTGAGTCAGATATTACTGTGATGGTCACCAGATTCCCTCATTCTTGCAATTATCACTTGGCAGAGTCTTATACAGTAGAGGATTCCCTTCTCTTCCACCTACTTTTCACATATATCAGCATGTATATTCATGAAGTCTTAGTCAGTTATGTTACTATTATTTTGGTGCTCATATTGTGGTGGTGGTGGTGATTCTGAGGATTGAACCCAGGGCCTTATGCATGCAAGGCGAGCACTCTACCAACTGAGCTATTTCACCAGCCCTCAAAGGATGTCTTTCATGCTGGCTCCTGAGTACTTTTGACATATCCCCATCTGTTTTTAGTGCTTTTTGTAGCCTCTGGCACATCCAGATGTTCTGTAGCTGTTTCTAAGTGAAGTAGACTGAAGAGTCAAGAAGATAAAGGTCATACAAGACTAAAAAGGTGGTATGTTGAATACCAGGTGTGAAGGCACATACCCTCAGTATGCAGGGCACTCACAAGCAGAAAATCTTCAGCTCCCAGAAGCACGTTCCTTTTCTTGAGTTGAGGTCTCACACTGTCGTGTGTGTGTGTGTGTGTGTGTGTGTGTGTGTGTGTGTGTGTGTGAGAGAGAGAGAGATGGTACATAGAGTTTTGAATTGGATTTGCCTCTGACTTAGCTTACCTCTCACTTTTGTCATATAATCTGAGGTGAAGAACAATAGTAAGCTGTGTATATTAAATCTTGTTTAAATAGAATTTTTGCTTAATAAACTAGTGTCCTCAGTTTGGACAGCTAGAAGTGTTTTCACCATCAAAAAACAGCTAACACTTACCTTCTTAATTGCTCATGTCTGACATCTAATCTAACTTCATGTTAAATCCTAAAAGGCAGATTTCTGCTCAAATGAGTTCCCATCAGTAATAGATGATAAATTGCTTCACAGGCTGTCATTAAGCTCTTGATCATTGCAGCTAACCAAGCCATGGTTGGTAACCAACTACTGGCACAGCTGTCCAGGTTTTTACCTATGAGAGATTAAATTAAATTCTGTACAATGCATGAACTAAAAATGCACTGCACTGCAAAAGTGAATTCTGAAAATAACAAAATTATTTACTGAAATCTGAGGTTCCCAAACCTCTTTGATTCGTGGTGTCCTATATTTCCCTTGAAAGTCTAAAATATCCTCGGGTACTATGGCATCCCAGCTCACGGTTTGGGCAACTCTGGCTATAAGTTGAAAACTAGTTGTATGTCCTCTGATTATAAGTGTGTAAATTTGTGTGTGGTACAAATAAAGACTAGAAGAAACAAAGCAGTTATACTTGCTTATAGATGACTTACAAATATTTAAACCCTTTTAGATTTTCTTTTGCTTTTCATTTTCTCAAGTCTTGATCTCTGGGTGTTATCCAGGTACTTCTTCCTTACTATAGGAAAGAGCTATGTGAGTAACAGAAGGCTTTCTTTAAATTTCAGGTCAGTAATTGTTGAGGAAATTTTACCTGCAAGGAACCTAGCCTTTTGTGATTGAGATGAGCTCTGTTCTCTTTTAGGACCACAGAGTATTCTGGCTGATCACAGGAATCATGTTTCTGGGAAGTGGACTTATCTGGAGACGTCTGCTTTCATTCCTTGGACGACAACTAGAAGCTCCTTTGCCTCCAATGGTATGAAGGGTCTGGTTCTCGACAGCCTTTCAGAGAGATGATCATGGGCTCTGCAGTCACACAACCTGGGCTTAAGCCATCACAGCCATCACATAACAAATAAGAAATAAAATGGGTTTTTTTGTTTTGTTTTTATAGAACACTGACAAGTACTATACATTTAGACAAATGTAATTTTTGCATAAGGTTTTGTCATAACCAAATTAAAATGTAGAAGACATTGTTCATATTAAGAAAAGGTATAACATTCACCTCCTGTTTTTCATCTCTGTTGAAGATGCACCACTGGAATAAGGATTTTAGATGCTGATCCAGGCTTACAGTTCTCCTTTCTACAGTATTTTACTAGTGGATTTTAAGAAAGACATGAACTAAAGTTAAATTTCCTGCTTTATTTAGATGGCCTCTTTACCTAAAAAGAACTTTCTGGCAGATAGAAGTGTGGAACTGAAGCACAGCCTCAGGCCGGATGGACTTGGATCAAACAGGAGCATCCTGACAGACCGTTAGCAGCAACCTGGTGCATGATAAATATGTTTATATTTCTAATATTACTACTACTTTGTTTTATAGAGGCATACACTTGAAAAAATTTGATATTTAAATTATGACAGTCACAACCAGAATTCTCAGTAAAGAAGCAAAGTACTTTCTTTGTAAAAGGGCAAAATTCTATTTCCTAAAATAGTTTTTATAGACAGATTAATTTAACCTAAGAATAGACTTACGTGCATTTTATTTAATTTATACATACTATGCAGAATGAAGCCTAGGCACTTGATAAATCCATACTGAGATCAGATATCTGCACTTCTTGGTATGGGGATCATGGACATTTGAATTTCCTGACTCAGGTGGCTAAAAAGCTAGCTTAATATGTGTTAACCCTAAAACAAACTCTGGATGTTTTGCTTTAAAATCAATCTTTGGCCTAACCTTATTTTCTTGTGTTTGCCCCTTTTATAGATGTAAGGCATATTTTTAAAGATTAATGTCACTATTATGTAGATTCCAATTAAGATCTCACTTTCTCAACCCTTGAAACTCCTGGTTAGCTATAAACAGAACTTGTGGAAGTAAAGTTGAAAGGAAGTGTTTTCATTCTCTTACTGTTTAGACTACCTCCTTGCAAAATGAAAACATAAACAGCCTGATAATCTATATGCCTGCACCTCAGAAGTTAACAGATAGGGGGTTGGGGTGGTGGCTCAGTGGTAGAGTGCTTGCCTTGCATGTGTGAGGCACTGAGTTTGATCCTCAGCATCACATACAAAAAAAGTGAATAAAATAAAGGTCTATCAACAACTAAAAAAAATTTTAAAAAGGAAGTTAACAGCTAGGCTTCCTAAAACAAGAGGACAGATAAATGTTAGAATTCTGACACTTCTAATTTCCACAGTCAGGAGTTTGGCTGTAAAACAAATGGCTGATATAAATCTGCAAGCTGCTGTCCTACTTAACATCTTACTGCTGCGGTGTGTTTGCTGAAGGTTCAGGACAGTGGTGTGCTAGAACACTGCAGTTAACGTGTGCCTCCAGAACAGTGGCCACAGCAGCTCTTACGCTGCAAGTGCAGTGGTAATAGAGTCAGTGTGCCCATGCAGGTGTTGAGGGTGCCTGGTTACCCCGTTGTTGCACTGTGTGAGGAAGTTTAAGGACCCCTTTACCAGGTGGTTTGGTGACGACAATAAAAATGTTATTCCAATCTTTCATATAGATTTGAAAGACAGTGGATGAAGTAAACAGTAAGATTCCCTCACCCTTTGGGTGATCATGAGAAGCTGTTAGAGGGAAGCTGGAGAATGAGTGGGAGGAAACAGGCGGGGCTGGTCTTGGGGTGGGGCGCGGCCACGGCATGCCTCACTGTGGATCAGGAACAGGCCTCCTGGTGTGGATGCTGCCATGTGAACATGCAGTACCTCTAACATTGCAGATCCTTTGGTAACACTTGGATTCCACAGTGCACTCCTCTTTGGCACACCTGAAAACACTGTGTTGCTTTTTTTGGTCTTATCACTGTAAAATAGGTAATTTACTTAACTGCAATATATGAAGAATTGGAATCCAAGAGGGAAAAGTTTGGTTTTACTAAGATCAGATGGTGTAGGACCAAATTTTGGTCATTTTTCCTTGTGTAGCATTACTGACTTAATGTATAAGCTTGGAAAAATAATTGATTAGTCATGTCCTATGAATAAAAGGGGGAATATAATTACCTCATAACTCTGATGGAGTACTAAGGTTTATAAAATTCTTGAAGGTGTTTGGATCAGGTCTGAGTTCAATGTCAGATGGCTCTGCTTTGGGGACTGCAGGTTGCTTCTCACAGTACTAGTCCTCATGAAAAATAAAACCTGTGCTGAAAAAATGAGGTTCCCTGGCTTTACATTCTGAACTAAAATAGATGGAGCATGTAAGCTGCTCTTTAAAATAAAAGTGGTAAAATACCAAACACTGGGTTATGTGAGGAGGCAGTCGTGTCCCTGTCCGACCAGTGCGCGACATCTATTACTCAACAGGCTGTCTTTGTGGCTTCCGAGCAGATGTCCTTTCAGGATGCTACTGAGCTTCACTTGATTCTTGATAAACATGAACTGAAATAACCCTAAGCAATTTCACGTTAAAAAGCTGGTTTGGTGAGTTATAAGAATGGTACGCAGTTTCCTTTTTTGGCACTGTAAGACCAACATCACACTTTGAATTTGGATCCACTTTCATTACTTTAGTAATAGCTACAGAGGTGATCTAGTGGATGGCGCATGGACTAGGGACTCAGACCTGAGTTTTGCCCCCAAGCTCACCTCAAATCATTTTGCTCTTGGATCTGTGATACAAAGGCATAAAACAATTCCAGTGTTGAAACTAATGAGAGTTGTTACGGATGAAGATAGGAAATGTAAATATATGAATTCTTCTGATATCTTGAAATAAAAATAATTACATTAAGCTGATTTGTGTGAATGAGAACTCTACAAGGTATTTCTGTTTTGGGTATTGAGCATTTCGGATCTGTTGCATTGAACTACAGTTAACAGTGGGATGAAAGTTTATTTAATCTGCCTATTAGGATAATATGTTAGATTGACAGTTTTTTCTATAGGCCAGGTTTTCTACAAATTTGACATTCAGATTGACCAACAATAGGTATTTATAGTTTTTGACAATGAGGTTAATGTAGTTAAATGTACTATAACCTTGAAAAATGTGCTTCCATCTTTATAGGTTTTTAACCTTCTTCGCCTGGTGCTTACTATCTGCTGTGTTCAGCCATTGAGAAAAATATGGATCTTCAGGTAGAAAGTCGCCATGTTTAAACACAGTATTGTTTAGTGAAGCACAGAAGCACTGATACTTCCATAGTAATGGCAATAGAAAGATGCATCCTCTAAATGAAAAGATCTAGTGCTGAGAGAAAAACCTGTACTGAATGTAGCGTCAGGTGTCGTATGAGTTTGTTCTATACTCGGACCTCTCAGCACATAAGTGAATACGTAATTTCCAGTCCCATACAAACAACCTTCCTTTTAATTACAGATTATTTCAATAGGTTGAGCTGCCAGATTATTAGCCAAGCAAACCAAATGTTATTGCTGTGTGCTTTTTGCTGTGCCATAGGAAGCCATGCAGCTAGTGTAACTGAGAAAAATGAGGTGGCCCCATGCATGGTCCAGAGGTGCCATCTGGGTACATGCCTGTTTGCCTTGCCTTCCTGTGCCCATCCACCCTCTGCTCACATCTTAGCCACAGTCATTCCTCTGGTTTCTGACTTGCCTTTTACTCTTCATAAGGGTTCCTCTTCCCATCTCTGCAGAGAAGCCAAGATGAGAAGGGCTTTTTTCGTGTATTTTCTCCTGCTTTTCTTGTTCACCAGTATCAGAAGAAAGAACATCTCCACTTGACACAAAATATTTCCTGTTTACCGATAATACCACCTGTGACTAACCCTGCGCCTTGACTGTGCCGTGCTCAGGACAGCAGGAAGCCTACCTCCCAACACTGTGCGAGGACAAGTAAGGCAGGCCCGCACCCTCCCTGTGGTCCCTACAGTGCCTTTGGCTCCGGCTGGACCCCTCTTCTGCTCTGCTTCTGGAGGTGTCATTGGCAGGCTAGCACAGCAAAGGCGCCTCATGAGATGATTTCACACTAGCAGATTCATGGCTTGTCACTTGTCAGAACAGCCATCTGCAAAAGCACTTGAGGGCACAGAAAGGTGACTAAGCTTTGTTATGTTGATATTTCACAATATAAAACATGGAAAATGCAGTAATCATCAGTAGCCCATGATGTCCCATCATTCTAGACATGACACCTGTGAAAACAGATCAAGCAGTCTTACAGGTGTCGTATATGCAGGATGGGATGTAATGGGCTCAGAAAGGACCAACTCACTAGTGATTTGGGAGTGAGAGTCATGCCTCAGCCTGTACGCATCTCTGTACTTTTTCTTCTCCCTCAGGTTTTTTCTATATATATACTATTTATTATATTTTAATTGGAATTGGCCACTAATAACAAAAAGGTTTGGGGGGGTGGGGAGGAGAGGTTGTTTTGTTTTTTTAGGAAAAACTCTGTAGAGATTGTCCTAAGGCAAAAACCAGAGGATCTTTCCAGCCATCAGACAGGTGTTCCAGTGGAAGAGGATGGGGGCCGTGTGACAGGCTAAGCACAGGCAGCCAGCCAGGAAGAAAGGCTCTGATGCAAGACAGTGAACTCGAGGACGGGGCCTGCATGGCTAGAGTGCCTCCTGGTTCGCATGCTCCTGGTGGAGGCACGGGATTTACTGATCCGTATTTCCAGGTGGCCTGACTGTTGGTGTTCGCCTATGTTCCCAGGACCCACCGTCAAGGTCCACCATGGCCCACTGTGTGTGCCAGCTGGCCCACCAGAGCTCTCACACTGGAGAGGATTCCACACGAGAGGAGCAGGCAGAGGAGGAGGATGGAGTGAAATCTTTAATCTGAGCCGAGGCTGTAGACGTGAAGCGCCCCAGCAAGCCGGGCTCCCAGAGAACTCCTTCCAGCAGCAATGACAAGTTGGTTCTGTAAGGGACACAATATGGACAGATCACTGCTCAGTTCCTCCTAAAGTTCAGGCACCTGAATAAGCTACTGGCCAGTTGCACAGCAAAGCCTGTTTCCCGTTGTTTAAATACCACTTCTCTGCCCTGTAGGTTCCAAGCCATAGCTGAGGAAGTTCACCCAGTCTCTTGCACTTGAAAAACAACAGAAAAGTACATCTGTGTATTCTTTTCCAGAATTCAGCTGTGGTCCACTGTAAACACATCTGGAACAGTAAGGACTTGCACAGGGGCTGCTTTTGTGGGTGTATGTACACACCACTCCTGCTCTTGAACACTCCAGAAACCACCTTTCAGAATGTGCCTTCAAGACCTGCTACCGGTTATTAAACGTTTTCAGTGATGACAAAATCATATTTTATGGTTGGATTTGATTTGTGGAAATGGCCAAAATTATTCTGAACCAAGGCCAGTAAATGAGGTGTGGGTGATCAACCAGTGGCAGAAAGAGGTGTTTTGGTCCAAGCACTGTGCAAGTTTCTCATCAATTTCATTTTGAAACACCACTGGCGGGGTGGAGAAATAATGGCTGAAATGTATCAAGGCTTTACCACTCATCAGATTCTAGGCCTAGCCTGTGTCAGTTCACAGGGAAACAACTGGAAAGTAATTCCTCCTCCTTCCCTTCCTATTTAAGGATCACTAATTTACTACATGTGCTTGTCATTGGCTCTGATGTGTCCCCTTCCCATTTCCTTGTCAAGCCAGTTCATTAAGTTCATAGAATCAAATTCTCGAATCTGCTCATCTTCCCAGTGCAGCTTGGGCCCACAGGCCTTCCTGACCCAACCAGCGTAGGCGTCCACTGCAGCTGACTGGCTTTTGGTCGTCATATTGACATCCATGTCTTATGGGCATGTTTTATTCTCTTATCCCAGGTCCTGGGGGCTGGGTCTTAGGTTCTTTTGTCCACCTCTGGTGCCTAGTGCAACCGTTCTCACGATACATTCCTAAGTTCCACTCGGCTGTGGCAGCCTCACCTAGGTAAGTCCTAAGGCCGCTCATTCCAGTGTGTTGCTACTGGTTACATTTAATCTAATGCATTGATATCTAATTAGGGGAATACATAAAATTTCAAATAAAAGCTAAGCTTATGATAAAGTATCCTTTCAAGAATCTTTCCATAAGCTTAGTCCATGTTTGTGTCATGCTGAGCCTGAACGTTTGCTGTGCGGTGTGGCTGTGAGTGGGCCAGCTTGCAGTGCTGGCCACTGGAGGGCAGTTTCACCATGCTTCTTAGAGGCAAGAGCCTGGCTCAGAGCCTGCCAAGTCCTGCCTGCTACTTGAAGCCTTTGAGGCCTCCCAGACACCTTCCCAATTAATGCTTTCTGGTCACTCTACTCTTCAGTGTTTAATCCTACACCTACACCAGTTTGCATCTTATTCAACTTCCCATGTACATACCTTTTCAAGACCAGAGCCTTTGCTTATATTTCACAGCCTAGCACAGTTCTGCATAGTATCATATACTAAAACAAATTAATTCAATTAGTGGTTTAGAGGTATAATTTTAAGGTAGAACTCTTAAATCTGCTACATCTACTGAAATTTTAAATGTGTACACTCTTTCATTTAGTGATTCTTGCCTATAAGAATATTTGCAGTTATGTGAAAATACATGTGCAAGAATTCTCACTTCAGCATTCTCTAATCATAAAAAAAAAGGAAATGACCTAAATATCTGAGAATCTAAACTGGAAAACAAATATAAATTTGGACAATAAAATACTTTGTAGATATTAGGAACAGGTAGCTCAGGTACTTGTCTAGAAAGAGATCAAACGGTACATAAAAATGAAACAATGGCACCTGCATGTGTCTGTCTCAAGTCATGTAAGAGCTGGACGTCTGGAAGAAAACAGTATTAATGGCTTTCCAGTAGGACAGGGTCAGCAAATTTCTGTGACAGGCCAGATAATAAATAATTCAAACTTTGTGATATGTCAGTCCCTGAAGCTACCACTGTAGCATAGCCCATGGGTGCCCAAGCATGGCTGTGTTCCAGTAACACGTTCCATTACGGACGTGGATTTTAACTTCATGTCAATTTCACATGTCACAAAATATTCTTTGGTTTTTTCAACACTTTAAACACATAATGACCGCTTTGGTTCATGGCTACTTCAGAACAGGCAGTTGAGTATTTGGCCCACGGGCTATAGTTTGCCAGCAGCCTCAACTATAGGGGATAAAATAGAAAAGGGGGAACTTTTCATTCAAAAAGGTAATGGGATTATGTGAGTGCTACTTTTGTGTTCCATTTTCAAATAAAAGTAAAATCTAAAATTGTAGATGATCACCAAATCCTGGCCTTAGAACAGATTATAAGCATCAGAGAAGTGCTGACTGTGTACTTACCTTCTCCTTTGACCTCACAGCCATCAGAGAGCTCCCAAACCTTGAACTTGCCTGTAAGACATGCTGTCAGTGGGCAGCTGAAAACATTCCACCATATTTTTTCAGTTGAAATAAGGGGAAAGGATGTTTTCTGGTAGTTTCTCTTTCTTCGGTCCTTCAGGAGATACTTACCTCAGGAGAAATTAATACATATTGGGCCTAGGTGATTTTTTTAAAAGGGAGGAAAGGGAACTGTTAGTATATTAGTGCTACTATTCATGTGATTTTTAAACTAATTTTAGATTACACCTTTATGCTTACATTTCAACATTTCCAGATACTCCCTATGAACATGCATGCTCTTTGACCCTAGAAACTTCATTTATAAGATATTAGCTCCAAAAAAGTAATCAAGTGTAAGCCAGGTGCAGTGGTGCACACCTATAACACCAGGACTTTGGGAGGCTGAGACAGGAGGATCACAAGTTCAGAGCCAGCAACAGCAAGGTGCTGAGCAACTCAGTGACACTCTGTCTCTACATAAAACACAAAATAGGGCTGGGGATGTGGTTCAGTGGGCAAATACTTATGAGTTCAATCCTTGGTACAAAAAAAAAAAAGCAAATGTATAAAAATGTTTCCGAATATTTGCCATTACTACTTCAAATAGTGAAAATTTACTGAAGTGACTAATAATCATCACTTTAATAATGGTTAAGTTATGGTTTATAGATAAATACAAGGCAGCTGGCAAATATAAAATATATCCTTAATTAAGCTGGCATAGAATATCAGATAATAGAAAATGGGGTTTTTATAGGCTCTTGTTTTACTGGTGCATTATGATTATACATAATAGTGGATTCAGTGTGACATTAGTGTATGCACTTAATTTGATAGTTTCATTCCCCAGTACCCTCCTTTGCCCTCCCCTCCTTCTCTTTACCCACTAAACTGATCCTTTTACTTGTATGAGGTCCCTATTTCTTTTTTAACCTTTCTTTAGCTATTACATGTGAAAGTAAACATGACCCTTGACTAGAAAAATGTCCCTTACCCAGAATGCGTGAGACCAGAAGCATTTTGGATTTGGGATTTTTTCGGATTTAGAATATCTGCATATCTTGGGAATGGGACCCAAGTTTAAACAGAAAATTCATTCATGTTTCACATGTACTTTATACAGCTTGATGGTGATTTTATACAATATTCTAATTTTGTGCATGAAAATAGTTTTATGGTATAGAATTTTCCATTTGTAGCTTTAAGTCAGCACTCAATTTTTCAGATTTTGCAGCATTTTAAATTTTTGTATTAGGAATGCTTATTTTACATATTGTAATGGTTAAAAAGTCAGATTACAGCCTGCACAAAATTGAATATGATCATGGTATACTTAAAAAGTTGTAAAATCCCTGTTCTACTGTCTAGCAATGTGACCTTGAACAGACTCTGGTCTTCAATTTCTTCATCTGTAATTGAGCATAACAGCAACTTCATAGTTTTGATGTGGATTAAATTATATATAGTGCTTATACAACAATAGTTAGAATTAAATTCATAGAAAAATACTAGAAGGATGTGCTCTAAAGGGCAGCAGGCATTAGCTCTACAGGGTGCAATTCCAGGCAGGTGGATTTTAATTTTCTTTTTTGTACTTTCTAGTTTTTTCTAAAATTTTCACAGTAAACTTTACTTTTACAGTTAAAAAAAATAATTTTAAGAAATAGTAAGAGCCAAATGTTTAAGGTCCAGGAGACATAACTTAAGATCACCAATCTGAGAAAAGGAATAAAAGAATAATCGAAAGGCTGGAAGTTTCAGTAAGACTCCAGGGACCACCACTTGTCTTACTTATGCTGCAGTAGCAGGCAACGACCAGGGGCCTGCGGGCACCTTCCTAGGCAGTGGGTCATGCAAAACTCAACAAATGACCACCAAGACCCCAGACCTCTGAGTTGAGGTAAACCTAAGAGCTTCACAGTGAACAGGAGTTAGCAAGGCCCAGCAGTGACGCTCCCAGTGCGGCATGCATGTGTGGACTTCCATAGAACACTTCACCTTTTCTTCTGGGCATGGAGTCACCCACGATTTGCATGTGCCTGTTACGTCACCAGGGGTGGTCTGTTTGCCGCTGTATATATAGACTCGCCCATCTTCTCCCCCAAGCAGTCCAGAGGTCACATCTGTTATCCTCAGCGGGGCTGCCAGGATGATTTCATCTGTGAACAGTAAGAACTGGCAGAAGGATGTCTGATCTCCCTCCTGTCCTCTCCTGCTGGATCCTGACCCAACCTCCCACGACTAATCAGCGTGTCCTTAGTCTGCCCTGGTGGCCTCCTGGCAAAGTAACTTTGGAAGCCACTGTCTCCTCTGCCATCCAGCAGTAGTTGCCAACTGGTGGTTCTCACGTCGCCATCTTCAGCACTTGTGCCTCTCACACAACCAGTTCGTATCTGATTTGAATCTGCCCTGGCCCTTGGGCCACTGGGTTGTCAGTCATGAGGGCAGACAATTCTTGCTAAATGCACTGTTCCTTTCTTACCTAAGCCATCACTATCCAGGTCACTCAAGTGCAGAACTCCACCAAAGCGAGAGAAGCGACGGTCTCCGCTGTAGGTGCTGAGCAGAGAAGGCTGCATGTCCGGGGTCAGCGCATACACCCGGGTGGCTCCGCCCTGGGGCAAGGTCATGGTCAGGAATGCCATCTTTGACACGTCATCTGAAATAAGCCACAGTGCCTACTGTATCAGAACGAGGACACTGGACACACTAGAACCCTATTGCCCCATGTGTGCCCCAAGTGCAGTGGCCCACTCTCAGGACAGTGGCTCAGGGCCTGTCAGCTCTGGCAGTTTGGAAGGCACAAATAGCCCGGGCACCAGGACTTCAAACACGAGCAGCTCAGTGATCCCGGCTCCCCACCCCACATACGTGCTCTGCATACCCATTTTTATTTTTACATCACGGACTGCCTGTGCCACTCTGCCGCGCAAGTGCAAGTGCGAGGACTTGGGATGAAGCCCAGACTCTCCTGAGGGCCTCCCTAATCTGACTCCTACTTAGGCCTCCAGTGTCCGTTCAGGCCACTGCCCCCACTTCACCCACAACATTTCTTAGATTGGGGCCTTTGGACATACTGTGTCTGCCAAGGGACACCTGTCTTCCCTCCCCGCCCCCTCTCCAGGCCTTCTGCCCACAGCGCTCTCATTCTCCAGAATTTGGCCCTGGTGTCCCCTCTCTGGCCTAGAGTGGCTGCTGCTCCTGCACTGCAGTGCCCAGTGCAGAGTGGCAGCAGTCTCCACCACCGCGGCTACCACCTCGGCTGTCAGGGCCACTGGCAAACAGGCCGTGCCTTAGGTTCCCTTCCCACACACCAGGCATGGGGCTGGGCTCCACGCAAGTGCTGGACAGATGCTTTCTTAATTAATGAATCGTTAACAAATTCAAAACAAAGCCGGTGGTTAGATTTGGACCTGCACACTTAGTCATTGGAAACCGCTTGCTTTTAGAGCTCGGTACCTCCTCCGAACACGAGTGGCATCTGTGCACTGGTGGGATTGTGTCCTGAGGCCTGCTGTGAGCTGGCAGTGTCGGTGGGCACAGCCTAGCAGGGTCTACTTGGTGCTGCTTGTGTGACCAAGGTGACTGGTCTAACGACTCTCCACAACCCTCTCCTGTCCTCTGGTTTATGGCACATTGTCTGCTAAGAGTAACTGAGAGCCTAAAGCAGTCGGCAGTGACAAAGCAAGCAAAACAGGAGGCAGGTGGCAGTCCTCGGAGACCGGGTCATGAGGGCGTTTTAATAGTAGGGCTAGGACCTGGCCTCACACTACTCCCCTAAGAGACCACTTAAAGTACTGTGTGAATATTCAGGGAGCAAGCCCCAAGCCCCAAGAAAAGCTGAGAGAACTTTGCGTCCCCTTCATCTTTCCAGGCTTCCTAAAGAGAACCCGAGCTCCCTGGAGTGACCGAACTACGTGATTCCTTGAACTCATGGGCTGCCCTGCATTCTGTCTGCCCTTCCATAACAAGCAGATGTGAGGCCTCTGTCTCTGGCCCTGTCACCTGCAGGCTGGACACGCACTGGCCCTGCTGTGGAGGGAAGCACATCTGAACAGGCCTGTTTGCCTTGTGGGTGTGGCCCTGGGTTCTTGCCCCTTCGGCTGGGGCCTGAAGCGCGGGTGGCTACCCATGGAGACTTCTCCAGCCCAGCCGCAGCATGCACCGAGTTACAAGTGTACAGTCAGAGTTAGTGTTCTCACTGTACAGCTAGGTGACTGGGGTTAATAGCTAGAGGAGTTTTGAATGCTCTCAACACAGAGATGATAAAGGTGAAGGTGATACGCCAATGACCCTGACTGGTTCACTGCGTGATTTGAACAAGTGTCAGATCATCACATTGTACCCATAACTCTGTATTTAGGGCTGAGAATATAACTGTGGTAGAGCCCTTGCCTAGCATGTGTGAGACCCTGGGTTCTAACCCCAGCATCAAAAATAGGCATGTGCACGTGTCTCTGTGTGTGTGCGTGTGTGTACGTACACATTCAAAATAGACTTTTTCTGATGAACCGACTTACAGAATCCTCTAGCTCCAAGATCAGTGGCATCAGGGCTTTAAAACACTGAGTCACTTTCATGTGTCATTTTCAACAAACTTCTGAAATAGATTTTATAATCTGTTTTGCAGAGATGATGGTCAAGAGGCTAAGTTGCCCCTGAGTCACACAGCTTGCTGTTAGTGACCAGAGCTGTGTGGCTTGTTTTGAGATGGGGTCTTGCAATGGTGCCCATGCTGTCCAGTTCCTGGGCTCAAACACTCCTGCGGCCCCAGCCTCCCAAGTAGCTGGGACTAGACAGGCACACACGCTGTGTCTGGCAGGAAGGAAGGCACTGTTTAAACAGGTCTGTCCTGGAATCAGATCTCGCAACTGTCCACTGACGTGACATGGTCAGGGACCCACAGGGCTGAAACAAACAGCTCTGTGGCACGGGGCCTACCGTGGGTCGGGGCCCCGACTAGCAGCACCTGGGTGCGGTTCCCGTTCATCATCACGTGGCCGCTCGACAGGGATGCGCCCAGCTTTCCCATAGCCTAAAAGGCAAGGAGTGGGCACTGTAATCTAGCGGACTGCTAGTGTCCGCTGTCGTGGGGAGGGAGGGTCGCCATACCTTGTCACCGGGAATGATGAACCTGCTCTGGCAATCTGGTGGGAGGTAGCCGTACACCCTGCCAAGGCTCTGCTTGTCGTGGCGGTGGGACGAGCCGTCCAGCCTAGAGAGCAGCACAGTGGGCGAAGCCCAGGGCTTGGGCTGAGCTGCCGGTTGGCAACTCCAAGGAAAGGAGACCCACTCTGTGTACCCCTCCCTGAACTCTCCCTATGATCCTGACCTGGAGGGGGACCATCGGAGTTAATCCCAACGTGATGCTCTCCAGCGCCCGCACCTCCTCTCCCAACTGACCCCAATACAGGGAACCCTGCTGAACAGGCAAGTTGTGTCCCTCAAGGCCATGCGTTGAAGTCTCAACTTCCAGTACTTCCGAATGTGACTCCTAGGGGTTGGCATATTTAAATAGGGGACTAAAATGGGACCGTTAGGGTGGCCCTAATCCGATCTGACAGGTGTCCTTATAAGAGGAGGAGATTAGGACACATATCGAGTGAAGACCCAGGGAGGACGCGGAGAAGATGGCCATGTACAGCCAAGGGGAGAAGCCTCGAAAGAAACCAGCCAGCACTTCGACCTCGGATTTGGAGCCTCCAGAACTGAGGCAGTACCTCTGTGCTGTTTAAACCGGCCGACCTGTGGAAGTTTGTCACAGCAGTCTGGCAAGCTAAGAGACTTGCTGTATTGTTCACCCAAGCTGGAGAATCTGCAGGCTTGTCCCAGAGCCTGCGCATTCCCATGGAAAGGCAAGAAGGACTTTCCTACCCCTTTCCCTGTGCACCACACTTACCCATCAACAAGCTCCTGTCCCTGCCCCACGTGGGCACTCACCTACTGACGTTCCTCCAGGTGGGGCTCCCCACCAGCAGCAAGGTTCTGCTGTCCACCCTGACACCATGGAGGGCATATCCGAACCAGGCAAAGTCCTCCTCACCGCTCACCGTCCAGTCAGCCGCCTCCACGTTCAGCTGCTCTGAATAAGACAACCAGTCCCCTCATGTTGCATGGCCGGCCTACCAGGACAGAGCAAGGGCCCTGCTCGTAGACTAAAGAGAAACAGGTTCGTTCAGCCGCAGTTTGCCAGAACTCTCGTAGGTCCTCGTACTGATCCCAGGACCCCAACATCAGAGATTTCACGCTTCATGCATAAATGCTTTTCTGGAGTTCATTTCTGTGGGACAGAGGATGCTATTTATTTGTTTTTATTTATTTTGGGTACTGGGGATTGAACTCAGGGGCACTCGACCACTGAGCCACATCCCCAGCCCTATTTTGTGTTTTATGTAGAGACAGGGTCTCACTGAGTTGCTTAGTGCCTTGCCGTTGCTGAGGCTGGCTTTGAACTCGCAATTCTCCTGTCTCAGCCTCCCTAAGCGCTGGGATTGCAGGTGTGTGCCACCATGCCCCACTGAGGATGCTATTTAGAAACGCCCTTCTCTGGACAGTCAGCACATGCGGGGATGCCTGGTCCTAAGACCTCTTAGCTTTTCTATTTCACCTTGAGAGACTATGAGGATGAGCTAGTGTCTCCATTTGGATCTAGAACAAGAATCGGGTCACTTTTTCTATACACAGCGACTCTACTCTCACCACTCCCAGAACACCCCTAAGAGTACACGGCTGTTAGTATCACTGACAGGACATGGAATGAGGAAAAAGTACAGAAATCACGAGCTAGAGAAATCACCATCACAGAGCGCTGGTCCCCCTCCCCTCCATCAGCTCTACCTTTGCCGTTCTGGCCAGGACCCGAATAAAAGGCAGCCACGATTCCCTTCTGCCTTCCTCCACCTGGGGCAAAGGGGGAGCCAATCACCAGGTCAGGCTCACTGTCTCCATTCACATCTGCAGCGAGGAGTGTCCAGCCCAGGTTGCAGTAGGTGTCCTTCAGGGGGAACCAGAGAGGCACTGTGGTACTCACCCTGGGGCAGCTGGATGCAGCGCATTCTGAAGTCTCTCCCGGGATGGGAGGCGAACATACCTGGCAGGAGATGGTGATGTTAGGGGGAGAAGACAGTCTTCTTTGTTTGGAACCGAAGTATACATACACTGCACCCTAGGCAGGGACAGACAGCAACAGAGCTTTCAAGACCGTGGGACAGAGGACCAACCAGGAAACAAACCACCATCCCTACGGAGCCTAGGGACTGACAAGCCCGTCCTGCCCATGGCTGCTGGGCTGAAGTCTCTCAGACCACAAAGCCCCAAAGCTGAAGGGCATTTCTATTTTGCCTCCCCAGAGCCTTGCTCAGGACCTGCCAGATGTCACTGCTGAGTGGATCTGTGGAGGGACTCCCTCAACCCTCCCTCCAAGGCCCAGTTCCATCCTCTCCCCTGCTCAGCCATCACACCTCTAAGGTGACACAACACCAAATCTGTTCCCTTCCTTGGCCAGGGGGCCATCGGAGCGCCTTCCCTGTGTGAGTCAGAAGCCTCTCTCCATCCCCAGGCACTCTACAAGTGTTCACTTCCCCCTCGGCTGACGGCTAGCACACAAGGGCAGGCGAGGCCCAGCTCTGTTCTGCGCTCTCCAAAAGCTGGCAGGCAGGCAGGCAGGCAGGCTGCAGAGCGTGGAGGCAGAGGCCGAGGTAGAAGCACAGCTCTGCTGCAGTGAAGCCTGGCCTCACCCGGGTTAGTAACACTTCCTGCAAGAGGTGACAAGTTGCTTCTAAAGAAAAGTCCTGATACCAGAGCCAGAGAGGTTTCAGGATGTGCCAGGTGCTGGGGCTGCTCTGTGGCCCAGAGAACCTGTGCAGAGAGAGGACCCGGGACAGGTGGGGCGCTAGACATGAAAGAGGGTCCAGGGAAGCCACTGTGGCTGCGCGGCTCCCCAGTGGCTGCACTTCCGTCTCCCTTACCAGCTTTGAGCTCGGCAGGTGGTGGAACTGGGAAGCCCTGAGGTCACAATCAAGCCAGAGGGGCAGCAGCAGGTGCTGTGAGGCAGCCAAGCCCGCCACAGGCCCAAATGCAGCTTGTGCTCACGGGCCCACAAACGCTCGCCTGGCACAGGGGCATCCGCCTTGCTCCAGGAGCTCCCGGCTCTGGCCTCCCCTCCACCCCCACCAACAGCTGCCTTACTTTGTATGCGAGTTGCTCGGAGCCCACAGAGGGCGCTCCCACGGCCAAGTCCAGGACCCCGTCCTTGTTAAAGTCCAACACAGTGACGGCTGAGCCAAAGCGACCTGAGGGCTGAAGATGCTCGCGTTACTCCTCTGGGCTAAGCTGAGCCACCTCCAAGCCGGCCTTCAGAAAAGCCTGGATGTGCAGGCAGAGGGCTCGGGACCCGCCTATTGCCCAAAGTATGAGCTGCAAGGCCACAGCAGCGTGGGACTCTCACACAGCCTTTCAGCCTGTTTCTCAGGCTCGGGGGGAAGATGAGATGCCAGGAAGCAGAGGGTCAGTCCTGAGGAATTCCAGGCTTGTAGAAGATGGCCCATGTGTGCTCTACCCCACCATAAGCAATAAACTCCTCTTGGAAAACATCCAAAATCATCATCACATAATACCAGCAACAGCAGCGGGTGTGTTGAATGCTTAGGATGATTTAGAGCCACACCGTGCAGTGTGGTGGCTGCTGACCAAATAGGACTAGTCTATTTAAATGCAAAGCAATTAATAAGAAGTAAGGTTAAGAATTTGTTTCTCATTTGCACCTGCCCCACTTCAGACGCTCCAGGCCCCGTGCTGGCCAGCACAGCTACGGGACATTTCATGCTGGCAGGAAGTCCTGCTGGCCAGTGAGCTGGAGCCCTGTCCTGAGCACTTCACGTGGAATAGGTGAGACCTTGTTGCCCCCACTTTCAGCTACAGATGGAACACAGTCGATTCAGGACAACTGTCCTCCATGGTGGATCTTCTGTATTTCCCCTCGTTGGGAATCCCTGGCTGAACCTAGACCTAAAAGCGGTGTGTTAGGTTCTTCCGTTCTTTCACAGCGCGGTGGGGAATGGCCGCTCCCAGTGAGGCCTGCCATGCCACACGCCCAGCGTCCACATCTCTCCCCAATCCCCACACCGTGCCCAGTGGCGTCTCTGAACACTGCTCTGTGACAAGCAGGAACTCGATAAGCGAGAAGATTGCTTGGGGACACCATGCAGGTGGGGGCAGGGTGGAGACCCTGACTGCAGCCCTCTAAGGACGGGAGCAGTTCATCACCACCAGCCGTGCTGGCAAGCCTGGCCTCCCGTCAGTCCCCAGAGCAGCTCAGGATGTTGTGGCAGGCTTGTCCTTGAGATGTGGACCCCGGTCCTCCACTCTAAATGCAGACACAGGCTCACTGCTGCCCAGGGAAGGAGCACAGGATTCCCACCCCCACTCCAGGCCCCATCCTGGCCATCTGCCAGTCACCCAAGGCCACGCGGGAGGTGGGCATGGAGCCACTCAGGAGGTCTCTGAGTGGATTTCTCATCCTCTTCCTCCCTGTCCATACGAACTCCGAGGATTAGACTTCACACAACAGACAGGGAGATGGCATGTGCGGCAGTGAGAAGCCACAGAAATGGGTCTATTTTGGAAACTTCCTATGGTAAGAGAAGGCTCCAGAAATGAGACAGCTCTGGAACTGGGTGACCTCATAGTCTGGTCCATTTGTTGACACATCTTGGGGTCACGCTTCTTTCACCAGAGCCGAAACTAGATCAGAAGCCATTGCACCTTTTGCTTCTTTAAAGTACATTTCAGCTGGACACCATGGGGCACACCTGTAACCCCAGCAATTTAGAAGGCAGAGGCAGGAGGATGGCAAGTTCCAGGCCAGCCTTAGCAACTTAGCAAGGCCCTGAGCAACTTAGTGAGACTTTGTCTTAAAATTTAAAAATAAAAAGGGCTGGGGATGTGGCCCAATGATAAAGTGCTCCTGGGTTAAATCCCCAGTATATTAAAAAAAAAAAATGACATTTCAGGTGTGCCATCTTAGTTTCTGTTCACAACATTTACCATGAAAGGAAAAAGTATATGGCCAGAGAAGAGAGCCAGGATCGGACCCCACAGTCTAGGTCCTTCCCTACTGTGTAGACCCACAGTGCCAGCCTGTCACCAGCGCCCCTTGTCTGACAGGCAGGCGCTGCCTCCCCTCCTCTCTGCTCTGAGGCTCTTGCCCCGGGGTCTGGGAGGCCCTCCAGGACCCACGTACTCGCAAGAGGACCCAACACACAAGACTCCACAGAAGCATCTGTGTGGCCACTGGGGACGCTTCCTGGTGATGAAAAAGCAATTAAAACAGAGGAGTGAAATCTGAAAAAAGCCTAGAATTTAGTTAACAGTAAGCTACCAATGTCAGCCTTTTACTTTGGATAATTATTCCATAATCACATTAAGATGTTGATGTAGAGGAAATTGGGTGGAGCATGTGGGAACTCTGCGGTCTTTATAACTTTTCTGTGCATCCGGAATCCTTAGAAAGTGAAATGCGTCTGTGTGTGTGTGTGTGTGTGTGTGTGTGTAAGAGGTTTCTCACTAAGAAACCACAGCCCACTGGCCACGTTCTAAATAGCATGTATGTTTTGGGAAGACGCTAAATACACAAAGTTAATGACAGACTGAGATGAATACTATGAATACGCTTTAAAGATGAAGTATGCTGCAAAATGCAGGCCACCAACTGTTCATCACTCGGATCATTACAGTTGCTGGTCATTCATGCTGAAGAAACTGCCTCAAAATGCAGACAGTTGGGCTGGGGCTATAGCTCACACTTGCCTAGCACATGCCAGGCCTGAGGCCCTGGCACCACACGCACACACACAGCAGGCAGTGGCTTACGGGCCACCTGCACAGGAAGCACAAGGTGGAGTCTCACCTGGAAGCCCTCCAGGCTCCCGTCAGCCTCCGTGTCCAGGTTCAGGTCGATGGGGGGCAGGCCTAGGTCGTTGCCATAGATGATGTACACGCGCCCAATCTGGAAGTGGCCGGGGCGGCTGTAGCCTGGCGCGCCCACCACAAGGTCATTGTACCCATCCTGGTTGAGGTCCGCAGAGGCCATTGCCCTTAGGGAAGAGGAAGAAACCCACTATGGCGTCCATGAGCCCTGAAGGTACAATTGTCCCCCGCTTCTGTCCACTGTGGAACCTGATGATTTAACTTCCTCTCGCTGGTTTCCCATCCTACCTGACTGCTGGGAAAATTCCCCTCAGAGCCTGAATTGTGAGAGAGATTTGGTCACTCCGGGAGGGAGAAAGACGGACAAACAGGGACAAATGGAGGCCTCTGAGCGTTTTTGGCCCACATGACCCGAGCAGATGAAAAGTGGCCTCAGAAGCATCCTGTCCTGTACACAGAACCAGGCAGCCCCAGCACCACCCGGCCTGCCTGTCAACAGAGACACCTGTCCCCCCAGTGAGGCCCCTCCAGGCAGGACACAGGCTGCCTGCTGCTCAGCTCACTTCAGTGACATCCGCTCAGAGAAGAGCTTGTGTTGGATGAACTGTTCATCTCCACCACAGCCACAGCACACCTTCCATGAGTTAAATACAGCGCCCAGTGTGTTCCATGGATGCTTCTATGCGGGATTCATGACCTTCCAGTTACGAGGGTGGACCAACAGGGTCACATGCAGCTGGAAAGACTCAAGGTCATTCTAGTGCTTACAGCCAGGTAAAGGACCAGCAGGACTGAAAGAGGGCAGAGTGGTTTCTGCGCTGGGTGCCTGCTGGCAAGGCAGCTGCCACAGAAGGCCCTGGGGATGCCCCGCAGCACCATGCCCAGCAGGTGGCCTTCCTGGGCTGCTTCAGGGAGCCAGCCAAGGAGCCGTGGCTCACAAGGGCAGAGATGCCACACCTCCCAGGCCCCTGGCTAGATTCGAAGCATCAGTGGCCCAAAAAGGGACGGTCAGAAAAGTGTTTCCAGAAAACACAATGTCATCCAGACCTAATGGACATGGCTTAAAAAGTTTTCACCAAATCCTCCAGAAAACCATCTCTTTTATATACTTGGGCTGAGTTTGAGACAAATTTTAAGAGTAGAGGAATCCCTAACAATCCCTCTAAAATTACCAAGGTACACCTTTTTTTTTTTTTTTTTTTTCTTTTTTGGTACCAGGGATTGAACTCAGGGGCACTCGACCACTGAGCCACATCCCCAGCCCTATTTTGTGTTTTATGTAGAGACAGGGTCTCACTGAGTTGCTTAGCACCTCGCCATTGCTGAGGGTGGCTTTGAACTCGCGATTCTCTTGTCTCAGCCTCCCTAAGTGCTGGGATTACAGGCTTGAGCCACCACGCCCGGCTCAAGGTATACCTTCTATCCTATGAAGCTACAATATTCAAAGCATGATTAGAGCTATCTGCATACATTCTCCTCGTATTAGATTGCAAAACACACATGCACGCGTGAGATAATGCATCTCCAAGATCATCGGAGCCTTACAAATATTCTATACAACATTTTATTGTAATTGCTTAGCAAAATGAAAGCTCCTTATATTTACACATATTTGACCAACTTTAAGGAGATTGCTTCATCCTAATAATAGCTTAACCACTAAATTAATGTTTTTCTGATGATGAATTGATGAGAAAATAAGGTGCTAACAGAAGCCACTTAACATACATCGTGAATGAACTACTGGGATGGAAACAGTCACACGTCATTCAGCCTCGTACCTACCAGCCCAGCCTCGCATAGGGGACAGGTGTGAAGTAAGACGCCGAGGGGCTGGAGACGTGCTTCAGTGGCTCCTGAGAGCTGGCTGTGAACACCGTCCGCAGGTTCCTTTCCAAGGCCTGGTACATAAAGGACATGGAATCCTGAAAAACAAGGAGGCATTATAGGCAGGCAGACACACGGCACCAACACCGGCAGCTACTGGCTTCGTGCAGGGTATGAGATTGTACAAGTGCTGGGACAGGCACAAACTCCCGTCGATAGCTGATTACCACGGACAGGCAGGTAGGAGAGTGACGCCCCTTTCCCCAGGTTACACCACAGGATGGCAGGGTGCTAGCCAGAGAGCAGGGCCAGCGTGGGAAAGTTAGCTGCCCTCTACAGGAGGCTGCGCTGATTTGCAGAACCTAACAATGAAATGATTTTTACAGACTACAATTTTAGAAAAGAGAAGTCTGTTCATAACATATTTCTGTTCACTTTTTTTTTCAAATGAACCAAAGTAACACCAGGATGCCAAAAATGCCCTCTCAAGCACAGCCGCATTGAGATGCTACTGTATTTGCTTTTTGAGTCTCTAGAAGGCGGGCATGAGAGGCCATGGGCAGAGTGCGGATGCCAGAGAATCTGGGGGCAGCCAGCCCCTCAGCTTGGGATGCCAAGTTGTCCTTCACCTGGCTACTACAGAGACACAGGTGCCAACTGGAGTGGCCCAGAGCAAGCTGGTTGGGTACTAGACCCATGCAAGTTAAGCAGATGTGACTAAACCCACCCGAGGGTGACATGAGGCAAATGAGCCTTCCCAGGCCTTCCCAGAGCAAAACTGCCCAGCCATGAGCAGCCGGCAGCCCAGGCCCCAGAGAGCACAGGGCCTGAGTGCCCTGCAGACGGCGCCAGGCTCTGCTTCCCAGTCTGCTTGTGCGGGCAGGCCGTGGGGCAGCTCCTGAGCCCACTCCACTGGCTTGTCCGCTGAGGAAGCATCTCCTCAGCCCCCCTCCTGCCCCAGGCATCACGACAGGCACTGGAACTACACAGTTCCCCTCATGCAATTCACTTTTTTTTGCCAACGAGACAAACATAAACATAAGGCAAAATGATATGTGCCGTGCCAGGTTCCCAGGTCCAGGGCCAGTGGCATAATTTATGGAGCCCAGAACAAAAAGGAAATCCAGAGCCCTTTATTCAAAAATTAGGAATTTTAAGGCAGCGAACAGCAGCACTAAACCAAGGATGGGGCTCTGATAAGCCTGACGGAAGGGCCCTCCTCCATGCCCGACAGGCTGCTCCTCCATGCAGCAACTGCCAAGGTCCCACGACACCGTTCACAATGCCATGGACACCCTTCTCCTGGTGTGGAGAGCCCACCCCACGCAGCACCCCCTCACTCTGCATACCCCACCTGCATCCCCGTGTTGGGTTCCAAACATCCTGAGACTTGCCCAACCCACCTCCAGAAACGTGCTGTCTCACTGACAAACACTGTCCACCATTCAAGGCCCAGCCTCCTCCACGCAGCCTTCTCTGATAACCTCCAAGGTACAAAGTGCCTCGCTGCTCTCTGTCCCTCGCCATGATATTTGTTATCCTACCACATGATGGTTATTTTTGCATTTTCCCCTCATATTAGACTGAAATTTTCTAGGGCCAAAGGCCATTTCTCTCTTATTTTATATCCCCATGGTAGCATGTTACTTGTGAGAACACGCCGTGGATGAACTTCAGGGCACTGAGTCCCCAAGCACAGGGCTGTGCAAGAGCTTTCCACCTGCAGACGCCTTGACCTAGGGCCAAAGCAGGGCTGGTCCAGATGCCCCCAGCCCCGGAGCTTGGCAAAGGCCAGGCCCATCCAGACTCGTGTCTCAGGGCATCTCTGCAACAAACAGCACTCAGAGGCCCCAGCCATTTGCTGGCCCTACAGGAACCCAAGGACCATGCTGTAGATGGCCACTGCCCAGGGATGATGCTATAAAAGACCTTGCATTAGAAGCAGCATGCTCCCCTTCTCCAGTAAGAGCAGAAGGTTCTCACCGGGGTCCAGGTGTCCACACTAAAGAACACTCCTCTTTCGGTGTAGTTTATGTTTCTTCCAATATGTTTAGTCGTGGGTGCAGTCACATTCCTATGAAAATCAATTTTCTGCACTTTTGCACTGTTGAAAGGCAGAAACAAGATGGTGAAGACGGAGAAGACAGTCGACCCCCTGAATCACTGAGTCGAAGCTACAGTCAAGTTAATCACAGGTTGATACACGGCCTAACATCCGAGGGCTGAAGAAATGACACCAAAATGTTTAGAAAAACCTTCATTGTACAAAATCTCTTAATAAACAAGTTTCTGAGTCTTAAAAACCTGTCCTAAAAAAAACACCCTGATATTTCTGAGGGTGCACAGAGGCATGCACCTGTAGTTCCAGCAACTTGGAAAGTCGGACAATGGTGAGTTCAAGGCCAGCCTGGCTGTGCAGCAAGACTCCATCTCAAAAAGAGAAAAGTCTAGGGGCTGGGGCTTAATGGATGAGGCACTGGGTTCACTCCTCAGCATCACATAAAAAAAATAAAAAGAAAAAAGTCTAAATACCTATTTTAAATACCTACTTCAAATTAATTCAACAAAACGGAACCTTCGCGTGTTTGACTCTCCTGCAGTGCTAAGACCGCTCCTCTTGGTGCCTTCCCTTGCGATGATACTTGTCCTAAAACACCTCCGCTGCCTCTCCTGCACCATCATGCCCTCCAGGAAGGTTCCCAGGCCTGGGCAGGACTCTGTGGTAAGTTCCCAGAGCAGCTGGCCTTTCCTCCCATTGCTTGACACTTAATTACCAGCTCAGTGCCACCTGCCATGCGCACGCCCTCTTCCCAGTGCCCTGTGTGCGCCCCAGAGTTCCTGGGGACTAATGACTAATACCTAGCAGTTAGTTCTGTTTTACTAGTTTTACATCGATTCCTACCAATGACATTACTGAAGGAACGAAGACCTGGCTCCAGCTGGAGACACGCCTCCTCCCCAGAAATTACCAGAGGCTTCCGCACACCCCGTCTCACTGACAGATACTGCTTCAGGAGGAAATCTGGGCAAGGTTTATGAGTTATGATCATTATGATAGTAATGGGGACACCGGCCACCATCGCAGCGAGCAACCCACCGCCAACCGCCCGCATCCACCAGCGCCCGTACCCACCCCATCACTCTGGGAGTGTGGACGCTTTTCCCACTTTGCAATAGGAGGAAGTTGCAGCTCAAGAGAAAAACCAGCAACTCATTTCAACGTCACAGAGCTGTAAAATGCAGATCCAGAAAGTGAGCCTGCATCTCACCGTCCACGGACCTCCTGTTCCCAGCCTCCGCTGGGCACCCCTCTGGGTGAGAGGCCCTTCTCTGAAATGACTTGGGAACCCACTTACGCATGACTGTGGTTTCGCTGGCCGCCACATGCGATGAACAGAGGGTTCTCCGGCAGGTCACAGGCGCTGGGGAGGACAGAGGAGGTAGGCATTTTTCCACCTTCTTTTCTGAGAACCAGTGGCCTGCTTGAAACCACCTTTGAAAAGACTGCCCACGTGCTCACCGCCCACATCCAAAGGCCCGTGACCAAGCCGTAAAGAACCAAGCCAGGGCCCAGGTCTTCCTAGACAGGGTGGCTGCAGTGACTGTGGGGAGCAACGTGGTCACACGGCCCATCCGCTCAGCTCACGCCTTCCACCCACCATCCTTTCCATCTCGGAGCTGCTCATGGTAGCATGAAATGTCTGCCCAGCTATGTCCATTGATGCCCAAGTATATCTGGATTGCACCATTTCCTTCTTGTAAAACAAGTCTACAAATTCAATGATGAAGGAGGAAATGAAGTCTCCCTTTTAGAAGTGGAAAGACATCTGAGCACGTGAGAGACGACCTCTTGGAGGGCTGTTCCCCCAGTTCTCCACAGAAGCAGTGAGGCCCCCACCTCGGGGACTGTTCTGAAGGAGATGTGTACAGAGGTCACCGAGGGAGGCTGGGCAGTGTTGGGGTAGTGTGAAGAGAACTCTGGAAGAGGACGCCAAGCAGGAGCAGAGGCCAAGCGTCCCCTGGCCCTCTGGGAGCCAGCATGGAGCTGAGAGCTGGTTCTCTGTCCTCTGCTTCCGCACCAGGACTCAGCAGCTGGTGACATTGGCAGATACTCACAGTGCATTTTGAGGTACGTGGACTTTTGGCTGGAGACAAACCCACCATTATTTCACTATTTCCTAAGGATCATTTACTGAGTTTCAAATAATATGTGTGAGTCTTGGAAAATAACATTATTAGTAAGTCAGGAGATATTGTTGTCATGAATTTATTTGTAGTGTCTCTCTTTGGAGCCTTCTCCAAATTTCCCAGAAATTTCCATAAATCCTGACAGATTTTTCTGTGTGTGTATATGAAGACGAAATCAATTTGTGGAATTTTGTGTCTTAGATCAAGAGACAAGAAATCAGTTCCTCTCAATTATTTCTTCCTAATTAAAAATAAATAAAGGTATTGTGCACTGAAAGGCTAAATCAGAAACTAATGAAAATAGAAAATGGTTACTTGCCAGGCATGGTGGCATACACTGTCGCCCCAGCAACTCAGGAGTCTGAGGTAGGAGGAGCACAAATCCAAGGCCAGTCTCAAAATAAAAAATAAAAAGGATAGGAGAAGCCAGGCACGGTGGCACAAGCCTGTAATCCCAGCACTTAGGGAGGCTGAGACAGGAGAATCATGAGTTCAAAGCCAGCCTCAGCAAGGGTGAGGCGCTAAGCAACTCAGTGAGACCCTGTCTCTACATAAAACACAAAATAGGGCTGGGGAGGTGGCTCAGTGGTCGAGTGCCCTGAGTTCAATCCCTGGTACCAAAAAAAAAAAAAAAAAAAATTTAAGATCTAGTGACACTTCTTTCCTTACTATATGTAAAACCAAACCAAAAATAAATATCAAAAAACATTTTCCAGCTGGGCATTGTGGCAAGCACCTGGAATCCCCGTGGCTCAAGAGGCTGAGGCAGGAGAATTGCAAGTTCAAGGCCAGCCTCAGCAACTTAGTGAGACCCTAAGCAACTTAGTGAGACTCTGTCTCTAAAAAATAAGAAAAAGGGCTGGGTATGTGACTCAGTGATTAAGCACCCCCCGCCCCGGTTCAATCCCTGGTACCAAAAAAAAAAAAAAAAGTTTTCCAGTTTGATGGTTTCACATGGATGATATAAAACAAGGAAATGCAGGTCAGTCTAAATGACCAGGTACTATGAATCCTCCCAATATAAACCTAACTTCCTTCTAACTATAATCATGTAGCTGACATTCATTAAATGCTTGCTTATTATGCGTGAAACCCTTCAGCAGCTGTGCTCATTTAGTCTCCACGCCTTGTACGCCCTATGATAAGGGCAGAACAATTCCTGTCCTCGTTTTACACCGAGGATTATGGAGGTTTAGCAACTTGCTCCAGATGACTCGGTATGGAGTGTCACGTCACTCAAATTCCAAAGCCCATCCTCTCTCCAAAAATGCACCTAAAAACCCGCAGCCACAGAGGGAGTGCTTGGGAATTTCACTTGAGTTTTATTTCACTATTAAAATGGTATTTGTGGGCTGGGATTGTGGCTCAGCGGTAGAGCGCTTGCCTCGCATGCGTGAGGCCCTGGGTTCGATCCTCAGCACCACATACAAAGCAATAAAATAAAGACATTGTGTCCATCTATTTTTAAAAAAAATAAAAATAAAAATAAAAAATAAATAAATAAATAAATAAATAAATAAAATGGTATTTGTATCAGCTTACCCCTGCCAAATAGTTCCTCACTGACTCTTAAGAACAAGTTCACTATGTATAAGCTTAAGGTTGAACTTGGCACCAGAGGGAGTTCATTGCAAATCAATACAACATGTAATCATGACCACCAGCACATGAATAGCAGCCAATGTTCTCGAGGGTCCTAGAGCCCCCTCTAGGGTCTGCTGTTCTGGAGCAGTGCCTCTGCAGGCTGCTCTGACTTCTGAGCACCCAGGCCTCCTACAATGCTGTCCCAGATCAGCCTCCCAGGCACAGCTGCTGCCCAGAGGACCTGCTATCCTCTGCTGTTGGCATCACCAGGGGTCCCTGTTTGGCCCTGTCCCTGCAGCAGGTGCCTCCCACCTAAGCCCGCTGTTCCACTCAGCCCCATAGGACCGGGGCTGTGGCCTCCCCGGTATGGTCACAGCAGATCCCGTGAAGTTTGAAGACTGGCTGCAGCCTGGAGCAGGTGTCCCAGCCTGCTCTGATCTGCATTTGGTCCGAGTCTCTGATCATCTCTTGTCCTGAGCATGACCAGGAGAGGAGGAAAGGACGTGAGTGGAGCAGCTCCCATCTGGGCGGGGTGAGTTTCCACAGAGTGCTTTATAGGAGGTGCCAGGGTTCCTGTAGCTTCTGCCCTTTTGACTGAGCCCTCTAGAGCCTGGGGAGGGCTGGCCCAGCTTGGGCTCCCCCGCAAAACAGTCGGGGCACCACCTGGGGCTGGGAGGGCATTCCTTCCTGCCCGCGTAGGTAGCCCCTCCCACACATTGTGCAGTGCCCATCTCTCTGTCCCTAAAACCTGAGGGGCATTGGCCATGCCAGGTGAATGGGAGCCAGGAAGGTTTGGAGGTGACGCACTTCATGAGAGCATTCGTCTGTCTGTGATAAGATGGAAAGCCCAAGAGTCGGCTGGGAACAGGGTGGCAGGGCAGGGAGCAGCAGGTGTGAGCCACAGGGATGGCGACTCACCTGGTCCCGCTCTCGAGCATGAAGCTGGTGAGGCGGTAGATATTAGTGGACCAGAACGCCATGTCATCCAGTCCTCCAAGGAAATACTCTTGGAACTGTTCCACCAAAAACGGGGACTTTGTAGAGTAAGTAGAATAGAGCTACAGCAGAGAAAAAGAAAAAGGAAGAAGGTGCCACGCCTGCACCTGCATAGACCTCTGAGATGTGGAGGAACAAGGTCTTTACCTTGGAAACGGCTAACATCTCTCCATACCTGCAACAGAAACAATGATTCTGATAGTAACTATCAGCTTCCAGAGAGAAACACAGCAAATAAGGAAGAGAAGCTGCCATCCACGTGGACCCACTATCATGCATTTGCCTCTGACTGAGCCAAATCCATAGATCCAAAACCCACTCCCAGGAGTGAACATGAAAAAAAAAAAAAACACACTAAGAAAGGCACAGCGAAAGCCATGCAGCTGGATACTATGGCGCACGCCTGTAATCCCAGCAACTAGGGAGGCTGAGGCAGGAGGATTTTAAGTTCAAGACTAGACCCAGCAACTTAGTAAGACCTTTTCTCAAAAACTAAAAAATAAAAAGTGCTAAGGATGTGGCTCAGTGGTGAAGTACCCCTGGGTTCAATCTCCAGGGCCCAAAATAAAAAAAGAATCTTCCTCTGGGTTATACTCACATTTCTAAGAACTGAAGGTACGTACAATCAACGATGACATTTTTGGTAATAACTTCTCGGCCATAGAGTTTCTCATAAATTCCCAGTAGATCTTTGATGGGCACATACCTAATAAATGCATTAGAATAAAATAAGAGACATTTTGATTCTGACATTGAAAACAATAACAGAAACAGCAGCCGCTGTTATTCTCTGATCATTATGGCCAGATACCACGTGAAGGTTTTCACATGCACTGGTTACTGAATCTTACCAGTGACCCTTGGTGGAGGGTACTAATACATTCCCATTTTATACAAGAGGAAGCTGAGGCAACAGAGAAATTAAATAATTTGTTCAGTGATGCAGAGCAAACGGTACCTTAATCAAATATTTATGAGGGTACGAAGATTGAAAACAGGCTACAAATAACAAAAGGAGTGTTTAATTTTGTGAATTTAGAGTTCAAGAAGTAATTTTAAAGTATTCTCACTTTTTTGAGTTAAATTTTTCTCAAGAATCATTTTTTAAAAACACCAAATATTGCTCCTTACTAAAATGTGCGAGCTCCAGAGTTTCTTCCTTATTTTATGCTGTGTGCTCTAAGTCCAGCTGTGGGTTCATAGATACTAGTTATTTCAGTTGGCAAAGATCACTATTTTAAAATTAGATTTGAACAATCTTTTATCATAGATTCAAAATCCTTAGACTATATTTAACAAGACAAAAATCACAACCAATAGAATACAGCTTAAGAAAGTTGTAAGAAAGAAGGGGTTGGGAAGTCCATTTTTTCTTTATATGCGCACTGAAATGGTCTTCCCAGTAAAAACAGCTTGAAAAGCCAGAGAGGGGGAAATATATTTGCTTAAATGAATCACTAAACTAACAAGAAAGCAAACATTTTCCAAAGACCAAAAATAAATAGAAACTGGAAGCTTTGGGAGGTAAGCACACAGGACAGCAACTGCCACTCTGGGGACACCTGCCAGGCCCCGGGGACTGGAGGTCTTGATGGCATGTGAGAGACAGGAGATGGAGCAGAGGAACCGCCTGAAGTGGGCCATAGAGGAGATCCGCACACCGTCTAGAAAACAGAAGGCATACGTCCACCATGAGTGTGAGACAGAAGGAAACCAGCATTGCCAGGACAGCCAAGGAGCCACTGTCCCGACCCTGGCATGGAGAGCAAGGCAAAGCACAGGCTCTGCACTGCGGAGCCACGCATCACCTCTGAGCCCCACTCGCCTGCCCACAAAGGTTCTGCCCCACAACCACGTTACCTGCTTAGTCAGACAACTTCCAGTGCTAAAGGTAATTTAAGGGGTCCTCAGGTGGCCTGTAGAGGCCAAGGCGCACCCTCTTTACAGGAAACATGAACCCAAAGGAAGCCCCAGGTAATTCAAGCACCACGGAGTACAACCACAAGATTACCAGTCTAACCACAGGCCCTTCTGGTGATGTAGACATTAAGGCAAGAAGAGCTGCTAGGGACGAGGAGCCCACCAGTGTGAAAACTCAGCTTGCAAGCTCTCAGAGCTGGTGGCAAACAAATATAAGCAATGGAGTTTTACTTGGCCATAAAGAACAACAAAATTAAGTCATTTTCAGGAAAGTGGATGGAACTAGAGGCCATAATTTTAAGTGAAATTGGTCAGACTCAGAAAAGTAGTATGTTTTGTCTCATCTGTAAAATCTGGGGATGAAAGAAGGGAGACCATTGCATTGGAGCAGATTGGAGCAAGAAGGTAGGAGGGCAGGAAAATTAACATATAATAGGATCGATAAAGTTTATTCTTTAAAATAAAAATGAGAAGTATTATAAAAGATTGTTTAAATATATGTGAAGGCAGGACAAACAACATATGGATAACAAAGGGAACATGAGTACAGACACACAGGAGAAAAAAGGAGGATCCACAAACAACCTTCTCGAATACCCAGATGAAATGGAAAAGCCCTCACAAAGCACAGAACTCCTTAAGAAGAAACTGAAAGACTCCATAATCCTATAACTATTAAAGAAACTTTTTGAAGGTCCCAAAAGGAAAAACAACAGGACTAGAGAGCTCTACAGGCAAATTCTATCAAACATTCAAGAGATCAAAGTTCGAATCTTACACAAGCTGAAAATACAAAAGAACATTCCCCATCTGCTTTCACGAAGCCAGTATGACCTTGACACCAAAAACAAACAAGAACAGGAGGAGGAAGTAGCCATGCCAGCTTACTCACAAACACAGACGCAGAAACCCCAAACAGCAACAAGACATACAACACACATAAAAAAAAGATGACATATTATGACAAAATTAGTTTTTTCATCCAGGCAAGAAGATTTTTTTTTTTAAATATTTATTTATTTTTTTAGTTGTAGGTGGACAGAATATCTTTATTTTATTTTTATGTGGTGCTGAGGATCGAACACAGTGCCTCACGCATGCTAGGCGAGCACGCTACCACTGCACCATAACCCCAGCCCCCAGGCAAGAAGATTTAATAGGAGCAAATAGATTAATATAATTCATTATGTTAGTAAGAAATTACCATTCCAACCAATATAGAAAAATGTTCAATGTAATCTGATATTAATTTATGAATAAAAATTACTAACAACCTAGAAATAGATGGAAATTTCCCTAATTTTATAAAGGGAATCCACAAAAAATACATAGTGATACAATAGTGAAAATTTCAAAGCATTTGTTTTAAATATCAGGAAAAAAATAAGTATGTTAAATGTCACCATTGCCATCTAGCATTGTACTTGAGATATTAGCCAGGGTGATATAGCAAGAAAAAAAGAATTAAAGGTATATAGATTTAAAAGGCAAAACAAATGATCACAATTTGTAGATTATAAATTGTGAGTCTAAAGAAGATACTTAGAAATGTTGCTAGATACAAAATCAAAACTAACCATTACTTGCAGCCAGCTTCAGTGACATACACTGAGGCAGGAGGATCACAAATTCAAGACCAATCTCAGCAAATTAGTGAGGCACTAAACAATTTAGTGAGATCCTGTCTCAAAATAAAAAATAAAAAGGACTGGGATGTGACTCAGTGGTAAAGTTCTCCTGAGTTCAATCCCCAGCGCCCCCCACCAAAAAGTCAGTTGCATTTCTGCATACCAGCAATCAATTAGAAAATATAACTTAAAAAATAAGTTATATATGCCATTTATGATAACAAAATATTTGGGACTAAAATATTTGGGACTAAATAAAATAAAATGTATAAGAGCTTGGTGGAAACACATAAAACTTTAAAGTCAATTTTAAAAACTTAAATAAAATATAAAATATATTTATGGAGAAGACAATATTGCTGAATTATTGATTCTCCTCCAATTCATCTCTAGATTAAACAAACATCTAATCAAAGTTCCAACAAAATTTTCTTAGAACAGGTCATTGTGGTCCTAAATTGTATGTGAAGAGCAAAGGCAAAGAACAGACAAGCCACTTTTAAAGGAAAAGGATAAAGAGCACAGGAGCCCCCAGGGAGGTCACAACTCATGATAATGCTGCAGCAGTTAAAGCAATTGGTGCTGCTCAGGGCTCGTCAGTCAGACCAACAGAACATAACAGCCCAGAAACTGAGCAGGTGCTACCAGATTTTAATTCATAACACAGAGGATACTACAGACCTGAAAACCAGTCTGGGACCATCTGTCCCCTCAGGCAGTTCTTACATGTTCAACTTTCCAAGATGGTCTTCCTAACTTAACTCAAAGTTGAACATGCATGAACCCTACAACCCAGCAATTCCACTGCTGTTGGTGTTTATGGGAGGAGATCCCCTGCTGCGCATGAACACATGTGGGAGAGACGTATCCACGGCAGTGCCGTGTTCAAGCAAGTTGCTTGCTCGCATCAAAGACATTAAAACTGCTTGTTCCTCCGGCAACATCGGATGGAGGTGGCAGCTTTTACTCATACTACCTGGTGGTAGAAACGAATGGACCTAGAGCTCATCCTGTCAATGTGATTAACTCTTAAAGACATAATTTTGAGCAAAATAATTGCAGGAGAATACATACTGTACAATTGCATGTATCTAAAGTGAAAACCCATGTAAGAGTTTGCATCTGGACACATACATATGGAATAAAACTACAAGAAAAGCAATGAAATGGCTAAGAGGCGGCCTAGGACCACAGTCAGCCCTGGCGGAGAGAAGGTGGCATGACTGAGGGGTGCGGGAGCTTGTAAGGTGCCACTAGGGCTCCATTTCTGAAGGTGAGCAGTAGCTACACAGGTGGGCATGACTTCTTATTCTTTCACTTACATACTTTCTTTTATATGTTTGGTGTGATTTGTAATTTCTGAAGAAATCTTGGACTTCTTTTGTTTGTGGTACTGGGGATTGAACCCAGAGGTGCTCTACCACTGAGCTACATCCCCAGCCCCTTTATTTTATTTTTAGATGGGGTCTAAATTGCCCAGCTGGCCTTGAACTTGTGATCCTCCTGCCTCAGCCTCCCATGTTGCTGGGATTACCAGTGTGTGCACTACACCTGGCTCTTACGCTACTCTAATCCGCAGTTTTGCCTTTCAAATTTACAAATTTCTTTACAAATAAAGATGGAACCACCATATGATTCCACAAGGCCCTAGCGGGTATACACCAAAAGGAATTTTCAGAACATCTAAGAGGCATCTGCTCTTTGCTGCGTATCACAGTGTCACTCACAATAGCAAGGCATGAAATCATCTGGAGCCTGTTGACGGAGGAAAGTTCAAGAAAGTGGCGCCTGTTTAACTGTCACGTAAAGTGGCACCTGCTTAACTGTCATGGACCCAAACTAGAGCGTACTGTATCTCACCAGTTTCCCGTCTCCCCGCGGTCACGCCACCTCAGGCATGACTGCTGTCCTAGGCTTCCCCTGAGCACTCTGCTCCTCCCACTAGTTTCATAACACATGCGTCTTCACATGCAGCACATTACAGAGGCTTCACTTTGATAAATGGAATCCCACAGTATGTATTCTGCAAATTTTGTCTAAAGTTGTGCCTCTGTGGCCTTGTGGGGGGACCTGGAGGACATCACGCTCAGTGAAAGAAGACAGGCACAGAGGGATAAGTACCACACAATCACACTCACAAACAGAGGCTGGAAAAGCTGATCTTGCAGAAGAGAGGCCAGAGCAGGGGTCTCAGAGGCCGCGAGAGGAGGGGGCTGGAGAACGGAAATGCTGGCCACCAAGTACGAAGTTCAGACAGAAAAGAGCTCCTGTGGCTGACGCGCAGCGGGACGGCTGTAGTTAACAGCACACCGCGTGTTTCCAAATAGCAAAGAGGAATCTGAGTGGTCGCACAGGGAATGGTAAGTGACTGAGGCGACGAGCACGCTGACTGCCCTGATGTGACACATAGGCATAGGCCAAGCCACCACGCTGTACCCCACAAAGACGAGCAACCATTACATGGAAACTGAAACTTAAGTCACAAATGCAGAAGACTCCTAATTACACTGTAAATTATGTTTTCTAAGAAAGATCCTAAATGCCATTTGGATACCACATGATCAAAGCATATGGCTTGCTCTTACCAGCGCCGCGCGAGGTAATTAAAATTGAATTCAAACTGGCTCAGCACATCTCCTCCTGTGGATGAGAAAAATATTCACACGTGTTAGATCGTGACAACCTAGCACGCTGCTTTCCAGACAAGTTCCAAAGCCAGCAAATACTGCTTCACACTGTCACGTGCACTAGAGACAGAACCCAGGGCGCACGGCCACCAAGCTCCATCCCCAGTCCCTCCCTTTTTATTTTTTATTTTGGGACAAAGTCTCTCAGGCCTTGTACCTTGGTCCTCCAGCCTCGGCCTCTTGAATCACTGGGATTACAGGTGTGCTCTACCATATGCAGCTAGGAAAAAGCAATTTTTAAAAAGTCTTAGCTAAGCCAAGCGCAGTGGCGCAAGCCTGTAATCCCAGCACTTAGGGAGGCTGAGACAGGAGAATCGCGAGTTCAAAGCCAGCCTCAGCAACGGCGAGGTGCTAAGCAACTCAGTGAGACCCTGTCTCTACATAAAACACAAAATAGGCTGGGGATGTGGCTCAGTGGTTGAGTACCCCCCTGAGTTCAATCCCCGGTACCAAAAAAAAAAAATCTTAGCTAGCCAAGCATAGTAGCACATGCCTATAATCCCAGTGACTCAAGAGGACAGGGGAGAAGGATGGAGTGTTCGCAGCCAGCCTCAGCAATTTAGCGAGACCTGTCTCAAAATGAAAAATGAAAAATCTATTGATCGATTGATACACGAATTTTAAAATCTTAGCTAATGAAGTTTATGAATTAAGAGTCATCCATATAACCAAAGATTTTTTTTTTTATTTTGTTTTATTTTAAGGAAAGATAGATCATCAGGGTTCTTTTAAACTAACCCCATTTACCTCTGTGGAAAGGAATATACCAATTATAAGATGATGTATAGGAGATTAGGAGACACAGTTATTAAATTTTAATTCAATATGAAAATAAAGTTTTTCTAAAATTATGACACAAGCCAATGACAAAATGCATGTTCTTTAAAATTAAAAAAAGAAAAACCACACAACTATTTAGAAATGTCTCACTGTGGGGTGAGGTGCGCCTGCACTCTGAACTAACTGCCATATTAAACGCAGGAAGGCAGCTGGCACAGCTCCCGGCAACATATAAAAACATTCAGAGTTCAGGAATGACTTTATTACAAGTGAGCAGCTGCCACCACTCCTGCAAGTGTAAACCAGCATACCAAAGTCACCAGCCGAATGCGCCTCAGAGTAGGAGCCGTGGAAGTCCATCTGAAAAAAAGAAAGCATCTGGTAACGACCGAGCTGCAGCCCAAACCCTCAGCCCACAAGCTAGCGGTCAGCAGGGAGGCCACAGCTGAACCAAGCAACTTGGGTGGAAGCCTCAGAGAGACTCCAGTTTCACACCAACACGCCCCACAGGCAATGGAGTCGGCTACTCAGAGGCTGGGAATACAGCTACTGCAGACCACCAGGCCTCCCCAGGCACCTGCAAAATCTCCAGCAGAGCCCCAGCGGGCACTGCACCTCCAACAGAATGGAATTAGCATCCGCTAATGACCAGATGGGTCTTCCAGGAGCAAAGTTGCCAGGTAAGATCACAATAAGATCTGGCATTTCATACAGAAAATGGTCAAAAAGAAAAAGTGGAGCTGAGTCTTAAATAGGCCCAGTGGCAGGCATTTCTATCCTTTTTAAGATCCGGCTTCAATAAACTGAAATGAACAGAACATCTGCTGCCATCCACAGTGCCCCTGAGCCCTTCTGTCCTTGTGGATGGAGTCACTGGAGATAGGAAAGGATGGAACTCTGCCCAACAGCGCCCTGGGCGATGAGTCTCACTTCCACGTGGCATTTGAAAACCTGAGGTTTCTGATCTCGGGCATGACAATGGCACTCCCGTAAAGTCACCAGCCACAGAGACAGGTACTCACAGCGCCCATTGTCCTGAGGAACCCTTGTTCGATTCCCAGGCTGTGCCAACTGACATCTGCCACCATGTGAGAGGTGATTCCAAACAAGAAAGCCACCAATTTCTCTGTGTCCTGCCAAATAAGAAAATCACTGTCATTTGTGTTCGGCTTATTTTACACCAATGTCCTGTAAGAATTTCTTAAATATGAATTTATTTTCATTTTTGAGGCTTAACAAAATATTAAAGGTAAGCACATTGTTCTAGTCACTAAAAGCTACACAGAACTTTTTGGAATGGTTTGTAGTGTCTTGGAACAGCTTTCAGGCCAATTACCGGTGGGGACAAAATGACCAACTACGTACCCCAAAGTTTTTCATGACTTGATTCAAGTATGAACTAGGTGCCTATGGTGTCCCATGCACTGTGGGTGCAATGGTAAATAGCTGTCACCGGGGAGGGGGTCAATGCAGGCACAGAACGGTTCTTGGCAGGTGTGGGGTGCATTTCTTCAGGAGTAGAAGGTGGTGCCTACCTTCTCCCAGGGTGGGGGGTAGTTCTCCCGGATGTAGTGGATGCTTGCATTAAGGAACGGGGTCCAGTGAGTACTCTCAGACACGTCGTGGTATCTTCCTGACAAAACATAAGCAAGGCTCTGGATTCCTCAAAATTGGAGCATCTCAGTCAAATCTCCCACACCGCCCACAGGCTGCCGGGTCCCTCCCCTGGCTCCCTCCAAGAACCCTCGCTTCTCCTGCAGATGCTCAAAGGGGCCTCCAAAGCAGACCTCTCTTGGGGAATTTTAAAACTTCTTTAAGGGGCTGGGGTTGTGGTCAGTGGTAGAGCGCTTGCCCCCATGCATGGGGCACTGGGTTCGATCCTCAGCACCATATAAATAAAGGTATTGTGCCCATCTACAACTAAAATAAAATAACTTCTTTAAATCTTCTTTGCCCACCATAATCAGCCTCCCTAAGAGCTCAAAGGAACCAAAGCATCCACAAAGGCTTTCAGCACAAATTTATGATAATTGTTTTTAAATGTCACAGGATCCAATGACTAGTAGCTAGCGGGTGCCCCACCTTCTACTCCCCCGGGAGGGGCCAGAAAGGAGGGACTGAGACTATGTGAATTCTCCAGTGCCACAGATTCTTCACAGGCTGCCAACGTCACAGGACACCTGGAAGCAACGCTCCTGAGCTCAGATTTCTCACTTCAGATTTTTTTTAATGTGACAGCCAAAATTAAAAAATAAATATCAGTTTAAGTCATTAGTTTTTCTGAAAATGATTTTCAAAGTTGGAACTAAAAAATTTGAACTGCTCCAGCAGATTTCCTGGAGATGAGAAATTAAACACTTCCTGTTCCCAGGACACAATGAAAATCCAGAATTAAGTATAGCAGTAGTTCTTTGAAACAATTTCTACTTTTCCAAAATGCCACAATTATCAGAGCTCTCTCATCCTTTGATGCATCATACAGACCACAAGCAAAGGCGAGACCCCCACAGGGTAAGCCAGATGCCAGCCCCCAGCAAACCCCTGTGCCAGGCCAGAGCTCATCTGTGCACACCTTCCTAGCAGCTGCCCAGGACCTGCATCAGGGCTGCTTCCAGTCCTGTTGAAGCCAGCTGTCCTTGTCACTGTGACTACTTAATTCAAGTTAGGCAAAGTAAGCAAAGGTGAGCCCAAAAACAAAGTTCTTGTCTGGCAGCTAAGCATCTAAGAAGGGCCTCGGGGATGCTACACAAATGCTCCATAACTGAGCCACACCCATGCCCTGTCATGTTTGGTCCTTTTATAAGATGACATGAATCAAAGAAAAAGAAAATTAAGACTGAACAAGATGTGTATGAAGACAAAGGGAAGTCTCGGGAAAACTCCCCAAAATCCAAGAGGAATCTATGTTCAAATTCCTTGTAATCGTTATGTATTCTGTATTTCTTTTGAACTGAACTTTGGGATTTATGGGTCACACACTGCTCCCAATCTTTACATTACATAAAAGAATATATACCATTTTATGAAAACAGAAAATTCTAGAGAGTTTGTGTGGGGAGCTAGCTCCATGCTACGCCCTTAAGATGATGACTAGCCATTGTGTGTGACCGGGAAGGGCACGGAGGAAGGAGAGACTATGTGATTGGTTTACTGTTGGTTCCGCGAACGTGATCAGCTCGTGGACAGAATTCAGGGGACTCGTGTGCCTGGCCACATGGGCAGCTACTGGCTACGTGCATTGTCTCTGATTGGTCCAACGGCCCTATAAGTTGAATGCTTGTTCCGCAAATAAACAAGTGCCTGCTCTGACTGGTCTCCCAGGCGTGTCTGATTGTCCTGAGCAGCCAGTCGGCTCCAACTCTTCCTGACTTCCACTGCTCAGCTGGGTGACTGTGGGGGTGCCTCTTTGACCTGCTGGCTCAGGATGGACTGTAACCCCCGCATTGGATTCCTTTTCCACTCAGAACCCTTATGTGTTTTGTCTGTCTCTAAAAATGGCATACATTAAGCAATGTTTTTCAATTTGATGGACAAAGTACTTTTTATTTTTTGTATAAGATATCAAGGGGCTGCTACTGGGCGCCATGGCACACTCCTGTAATCCCAGCGGCTTAGGAGGCTGAGGCAGGAGAATCACAAATTCAAAGCCAGCCTCAGCAACTTAGCGAGGCCCTAAGCAACTCGGTGAGTCCCTGTCTCAAACTAAAATATTAACAATGGCTGGGGATGTGGCTCAGTGGTTAAAAACTCCCAGGTTCAATCCCCAGTACAAAAAAGAAAAAGAAAATTAAAAAAATCAAGAGGCTGTTAAAATGTTAACAGCAGTCAAGCTCTTATGAATAGTTTGGGAAATGATAAACTAGAAATCAGATTAGAAAGGAGAACTACAACACCCCACAGGCAAAATAAAAGGACCAAACGTGAGGGGCATGGGTGTGGCTCAGTTGTGGAGCCTCTGTGTAGCATGCCTGAGGCCCTGGGTTTGATCCCCCACACCACAGGGGGGAATAAAGAAAAGAGAAAAACTTTTACAAATATGATAAATACATAGCTTAGCTGTCTAGGATACTGACTATGAGAACAATCACCCCTAAACATTTCATTGACTCTAAAAGACATCACCGTATTAAAAAATAACAGATAATCCTCACACCCTGGAAAGGGTTTCCACAATGGCACAATGTCCCAGTGGGCTGGACAGCTTTCCTTCATCCCTCCAGATCCTCTCCAATGTCACCTGCTACAACTGACTGCTTTCTTTGTCCCCTGGCTTTGGCTGGATTTGGCTAGTGGGAAGAACAGGAGATTAGAGAAAAGAGCGGGGCTGGAGTTCGTACTCTCCCAGGCCCCTTCCATGGGCTGGGGTGAGCTGGCTGTGACCCTCGGCCGAGGCCCTCCTCCTGCCATGCTGCCTGTCCACCAGGCTCCCTCTGCCCACAGTTCTGGTCGTCTCTCTTGCCATTCCTTACATCCTGTCCACACCTTTGAGAAGAGTACCTGGCTAAAGACCCCCGAAGTGCCCTGAAGGACACAGCCCCAAACCCAGGTTATGGATGGCACCACCTCCCTTGACCAAAGGCTCTGAGTGACTGAATGCCAGCATCAGTGCAGCGAAGAGGCAGGCAGACATTGCCACTGCTGCATGAGAACCACAGACACTGATAAGACCAAGAGGCAGCAGAGAAGGAACACGACTCAGACCATTTGATCGCTTGTAAAACGCTTTCTCTGACGCCTGAAGCACGAAAGCAGAGAAGGCTGCTTAGAATGGGTTGCAATCAAAAATAGCTCAGGTGTTCAGAATGGCAGTACTCCAGCAGGCAGGTTTTGGATAAAGGGAAAAAAACAACCTATGAACCAAGTCTCCTTAAGTCACGGCCATTCCTATTAACCAAGCAAAAGCCACGTGGTTGGGTCTACAAGCCATCATCTTACCTCCTTTGCAGAAGCTGGGGTAGAAAGAATCAGGAAACACGGTCCCAGCCTGATACGCATCCTGGTGTTCCAGTAACAGCTGGGGAGTAGGAAAACACAGAGATTAGGGGCCGGGCCAGCAGCCTTGGAAATACAGCCCATAATGTCCAGCCAGGGGAGGAAGCAGGCAGCTCAGGCAGATCAGGGATGACAATTCATTCTCCACCCAACACAGCACACTACGACACGGCATCAGGTTCCTTCCCACCAAGAGGAGCAGATAATTAAAAAGTAAGGATCACCTACTTAAATTTTACCTCCTAGCTGGGCGCGGTGGCTCAAGCCTGTAATCCCAGCACTTAGGGAGGCTGAGACAGGAGAATCGGGAGTTCAAAGCCAGCCTCCCCAATGGTGAGGCACTAAGCAACTCAGTGAGACCCTGTCTCTACATAAAACACAAAATAGGGCTGGGGATGTGGCTCAGTGGTCGAGTGCCCCTGAGTTCAATCCCTGGTACCAAAAAAA